>JAGDQP010047326.1:672-15057 GCA_022664845.1 Lepisma saccharinum
CATGTTCTTAATTTCTGAGAAAACATTCCAGCGGACAACTTGCCAGGGCGTTCCTGTTTAACAGCCTCGCATAAAGACATTATCGTGGAAGCATAGATGTCTCCAGTAATTACTGACTTGTGTGACATAAATTGAACTAGCATCACACCTTCTCTGTCTCAAAAACTCTTGCCAAGATCTTTTCAGCTGAGTGTTAATCACGACAGTTCTTTGGAGTTGGGACCCCTTTTTTTCCACTGCATCGACTTTTGATTGATCTCAGGATCATATTGCTGGACGCATGTTTCATCATGTGATTATTAGTACAATTCTTGAGTAGAAGTTTTCTGGGATTTCTCTAAGCATGTCTAAATTCTCTTCGCAACATTGCCAGAGAAATGTATTCTGCTCAGGCGTCAACATTCGTGGCGCCCACTTGTAACTAATCTTTGACATCCTCAAGACCGTATGGGTGATACTGGGAACTGTGCACGCTCTGCTCTCTTGAAATGAAAGAAGATACTGGGGTAGATTACTTATTGAATGCGCGTCATGGATAAATGGTGCTACCTGTGGTTTAGAGACTAACGTAGTGGAATTGAGATCGGTGATTGGAAACTATACGGGATCAAAATCCGCTGCCCCTCATTTTGACTAAAGTTTTCCAGCTTTCGTGCTTTACAAGGCGACTGCCAGGATGATATCTTAACTACATACATAGCACACAATATTCCAGGAACATTGTTTGAGACCCGGCGTTGAATATCCGAAATCCCAAGAAGTGGTTCTCAACCTGGTTTGCTTCGCGATACACCTAACATCCTTACCTTTGTTTTCCCGCTCACCCGTAATCCTGATCAATCATTGCGCAGCACCTCAGATAGGCTAACAGTATCGGAACAATTTTAAGCATTAAATTTTCGAAATTGGATGGCAGCACTGACAACTTTGGCGGATGGAAACCCTGTATGACCTGTCCCAGTAACTAAATGCCAAGTTTAGTGCAGATATGTGCAATGTATGGAAGTAATTTGGTATAATATTTTTTTTTATAGATTGATTGACAACACTGACTACTTGGCACCTGTGATGTCCGCAGTACAGCAGTACTTCTGTGAACTGTCCCAGTACCTACATGCTAAGTTCGTTGCGAATAAGGCCAACAATATCGGAGCAATTTTAAATATTAAATTTTAACAATTTGTTTGCATCACTGACACCCGTGGCGCCCGGAGTAACTCCACGACCTGTCCCAGTATCTAGCGCACATGTATGTAGAATTTACTGTTTATTAATGGACTAGCTGCTCGTTGGTGCGGGGTGAATAAAATATGTTGACAACAGTCATCGAAACTGTAACGAATACTCGCTTCTCCGTGGCAGACTGCCTAACTTGGGGAGTTTTGGGGGCTGCGCCACCTTTGTCACAGTAACTAAAGTGGCGCCAAGAAGCTCAATTCAAGGTTAGAAAAATATGAAATCATGGATTGAATATCACATGGTAAGTAATGATTTTTGGATCAAATGTACTGATACAGCTTTCACACCCACCAGAATGGCGGCTATAATGGGAATCCACAAAGTAGATGTCACCACTAGGTATCCACGGTGGCAAATGAAAAGGTAAACTGTTTGGTTCCTTGAAGGAAGGGAAAAATCACTAGGCAGGAAGTGCCTACTGGGCATTCACTGCTTCAGGAATCTAACCCTTACACTGATTGATGATTCTGAAATAAGAAGCTACTTCTCAAACATTAGAAAGGTATATTTGTATCGACCCGTTTGGGCAATTACATCGAATACAATAACTTTTAACAATCAAGTTAATTAACAAGACAATAAATGTTTGAGTACACCTTCTGGTCTATGATCTTCATAATCAAACCATAAAACAAATTACTACTAATTAATTGAGTTCATTGTTTTCATATTTCTCACTACCTTTGCGTAAGCGTCCACAAAGTCAAGTTAAAAAATGGCGACATCTCTTTGGCTCGTCGGTAATTATTTAATTTCTACAAACTTAAAGCACGGTCATGTAACACACGGTTACACCTTTATCGTAACCAGACTCTCCTGATTGCTGCGCCCCCATAGTGCAAATCTGACCACATACCCGCCAAGGGGGCTGCGCATGTTTAGAGGAGTTTTGTCCCATTTGTTGTAACCTACTCGTGATGGTACACCTTCATACCAAATTTCATTCCCGTAGCTTGAACGGTGTGGAAAATGATTTTTGGGCGGCCATTTTGAATTCAAGATGGTGATATTTTAAAAATGTAATATTTCTTAAACTACTCTTGATAATACACCTTTGGGCCAAATTTCGTATCTCTAGCTCAAAGGGTGTGGAAAATGGCTTTTGGGTGGCCAGTTTGAATCCAAATGGCGACTGACATGATAATTTCCCAAACGGGTCCAATACCTTACCATTTGCGAATAATCATTCCAATTGGTCAAGCCGTTTTGGCATGACGCTCACGCAAACATACTAACATTAATTTTTATGTAGAGAGATGTGTGTAGATTTGTATAAAGACATTTGTATAATGAAATAGATGGTTACACTGACACTTGGGGACGGGAACTCTCATAGAATTTTTGTATTGTGTGGAATAATGTGTGTATCAATTTTGGTGCTGATACGCCCAAATTGAAGCAATTAAAAATGCAACAATGACAACTGGGGCGAAATACCAGATCCGGAATTGTACAACCCGGCCGAGTGCCTAAGGAACATTTGCAAAATGCCGTGCCGTGGGCAAAATTTGGTCGAAATCAAGGGACGCATGTAGATTTGGATTACTGACATAGATACAGAAGACACATACAAACTTTCTAGTTTCTTTATAAAGATGTTCTACGTCATCGCTGCAGGCCGACCCTACATCGGTGCTGGCCTGGGTAGGCAGGGGTCTACTGACAGAGGCGGGCTGGAAAGTTACATGTGGACTGCGGGCCCAAACCCCGTGCGGGCCGGAACCTCGAGCACACCGACAGGCCGCCAGGGTGTGGGCCGATACCTCGTGTGGGTTGAAACCCCGTGTGAGCCGAAACCTCGTGCAGATCGACGGGCCGTCACGGTACGGGCCGAAACCTCGTGCAGACCGACGGGCCGGCGAACTGCGGGCCCGAATCCCGTGCGGGCAGAAACCTCGAGCAGACTGACGGGCTGTCAGGGTGCGAACCGATACCTCGTGCGGGCCGACGAGCTGATGAACCCATACCCGGTGCGGGGGAGCGGGCTGGGCCGTACCCCGGCCCGTGCAGAACTCTAACTGCGCGGACAAAACTAAACGAGTTGGTGTTCTGCACATTCCGGGCCGGGCTGGTGCGGGACTGGGTTTGTAGGACTCTACTTCAATGAAGGATTACTTTTATTGCATGATTCCACACGGTAAAAAACGGGTTCTTAAAATTGAGGAAAAAGTTCTTATCTGTGCACAGAGAGAAAGTTTTCTTAGAAATTATATATCAGTATTCGCATTTAGTTAAACATGAGAGTGTACAGATCTGGAAATAACATCAGTGATCGCGTTTCTAAACTGACATGTTCTCATTTTCAATTAAATGAGAATTTTGATATCTCGTTTCTAAGAAAATTGTTTCTCGGTGCTCAAATAAGAACTTTATTCTCAATTCTCAAATAATATATTGATTAATTCAAACAACAGGAACAAGATGAGGTCAAATCGAGTCAAGACAGGGTCGTCATGTAAAGGTTGTACCAATGAGTCGATTGGGTTAAGATTCGATCGTCGGGTTGCCGGATCACAACGTCATTTGAATCAAGACCGGACTACCGAGTCATTCGAGTTAAGACCGTATCATTTGGATCAAGTTTTGAATCGGATAACATAGTCACCTGGTCATCAAAAGTGACCCGTTTCAGCTTTGGCTCCAAATCAATGATCTCAATGGTGCCACAACGGATTTTATTCCGGGAACATTCGAACCTATCTACTAACGATTCGACTAGCCAGAGTTCTTTATTATTATCTCTACAACTGATATTTTTTTTACCTCTAACTCCACTATAAAGAGCTTAGAGACTACACGTCATTTTTGGAATCCAGGTAGGAATTACTTTAGATTATTTAAAAAAAACAATCTTTAATGTGGTAAAGTAGTAACTTCTGGCCTAAGCTAATGATGTCTAATGGATGACGTTTCTCGACTATGTGTAGGGTTGGGGGGGGGAAACGACCAGGACTTTAGTTAAAGTATCATTACAGCATTCGCCTGGTGAAACGGATGGGAACATCTAGAAGAATTCAAGCAAGATGGTTGGCTGTGGTGTTTGAACACACGTGCCTCCGAATTGCCGATCTATATTCCGAGACGAGTTGACATTTATGAAAACACGTTAAATCTATGTTTGGTTTTCTGTGATATTATTAATCCAATCTTCTGTCATTATTCCTTCCATGATTCACCGATTTAGCGTTTTCCCCCTATTTCAGTTATATTTGTTACAATGCGCTAAAGTCTAACAAGCCATCTGTTTATCCATAGACGCAAACTGTGTCTTCATAAATCATATTAGTTGTCTACATTAATACGTTTTTCGTATTTGTAACATTTTGTGACAAATTAAAGTTCCTTGATGTAAAAAAAAGTTATTAGTTGCATTCAGAATGAAATTTTCCATTGACGGTCATGAAATCATTTCAGTTCACGCAATGTATGAAGGTAGTGGCGGGAGAATCCGAGGTTTACTGTGCAGGTAATAGTTTAGTGTGTCTGAAATCATAGGCGGCGAAACCGAGGGAACGGGGTGTGTGGAGGACGCGTGCCTCCAATGAAGAGTAAATATTTTCACCAGCATTACTTTTTACTTTAGTTTTTAAATTTGCAAAAGTAGGCGGTAGAGAATAACGAAAATAGGTACAGCCTATTCAAAAAAGGTTGACCGCCTTGATTAGGCTGTTTTGAGCTGAAAAAGTCCAACTTCGGATATCTTCGGAAACAGTAAACCGAAGATGCCAGGTTCGAGCCCTGAAAGGTACGGTGAACCTTTCGCAATTGGGAAAAATTTGTGCAAATGTGTTTTTCTTCCTTTAAGTGCGATAAGACATGTTAAAATGTTACGAAGTGTAGAAAAAAGTAACATTCATTGAAATACGTAATGATACAGTATTTCGAAACCATCCATACATCTGAGCACGTGATCGTTTTGTCACCTACGTTTCCGTACGTAAAAGCACATTTGCAATGAAAGTGAAGACAGCAAATTTAGTTCTCGCATTCATAGTACAATAAACAATAGAAAGGAGAGAAAAACAACAGCATTTGAAACTTATATCAATGTCATTGTCTTGAACACCAACTCTATAATAGTATAATTAACTGAAGATGCTCTTGTTATTCTCCATAATATTTTCTTGCATTGTATCCAAATTGGATTAATATTACCATAATTACTAACTCTGTGTATTATAGTATCTAGTTTATTGCATTTGTGACAATACGGAGAATCAATAATACCTAACTTATGAAGTCTATTATTAACTGGATAAATTTGATGGATCACTTGAAATTCACAATTAAACACGTTGGGATTATATTTTAATTGCGCTAAATATGGCCAGATCTTGTCCCAACAGATATGAGAAAAATGACGTTGTATTGCTGGTACATATTCAGGACTGATATTTTCCAAATAATTACAAAATTGTTTAATAGTCCATATTTCTAAAGGTAAATTAGCCCTAAAAATATATACTATGTCAATATAATGTCAGTTAAATAAGGTAATATACGGTTCCATCTCATGATGTTTAGAGATAATTGATCACCTATTCGCCTGAAAACCTCTTCTAACATTATGGCAGAGAAAGTATCAGGATATTGTATAAATATTTGTATTGTTCGATGCAATAAAAGGGGATTCCCTTGTTGAGTCAAATATTTCAAATCCAACCCACCTTGAACAAGAGGTAAATAACATGTTTTTCTATGAACACGTAATTTGTTGGAAAGCCAAAATAATCGTCCAATTTACATTTCAATTTCAGCATTTGTTTTTTGGTTATCGGAAATAATTGAATAATATGGGTGGCTTTGCTCGGAATAAATATATTTATAAACTTTACCCGTGCCAATAATGTTTGAAAGCATTGTTTATAAATTTGTAGACTTTCCGTAATTTGACGAAGTAAATTATCTGCATTTATTTTAATTGTTTGTTTTATGCTAGTCGTCCACCATATTCCTAAAATTTTAATTGGGTTACTATTTCACTATGATTATGCCACGCCACATTTTGTGTATTCTGAAAAGGCAGTATTTCTGTGTTTGTTGAATTCAATTGAATGTTTGAAACCAAACTAAAAATACGTAATGTATCCAATATTATATTCATTTCTGCAGTTGAACGCGCGATCCATATCGCTTCATCGATATATACTACAGCTTTAAAAGTTATTTGGTTTAACTGAAATCCGGTCATCTTGGAAGTTAGATTTTGTATTAATGGTACCATAGTCAATGTGTACAGGTAAGTGGCGATCGGACTTTCTTGATTTAATCCGCATTCCATTCAAATGGATGGAACCATTATTCGATGATTAATGTTTAATATTATTGTACGAACCTTATATAGATTAGTCAACATGTTTATAAATTGATCAGGAAAACTGATATTGACGCAAAATTTCCATTAAATATTGTGTATTCAATGATGAAAATGCATTTTCAAAATAAGTAGAAACAGTAGCAAAATCTGACAATATTTTATATTGATACGCTAGCGAAACCTCTTTCAAAGACGCAAGAAGCATATGTAATGGTTTGGTATTAGGAACCACCCCACCCCTTTGACAATCTTCCAAGAGTAAATTCATTGGTTTTAATATTTCCGAAAAAACACGCAAAAAAAATTATAATTTGTATTTAACAATGAAATTAAACGATATCCTGATGCAGTAAATTTATTTTTATTGTCGACCTTAGGTATCAAAATTCCATACTGCCGTTCTAAGCAAAAGTGCAAAAATTTCGAAAAGTAAGCTGGATATGAATCTATAGAGGAAGAGCACCAAACTCGGGCCCCGGTCCCTAAAGCGAGCCCCCTGTATTCCTGCGTTGGATGTAGGTGTGGCGGGATGGCATTACGTGAGGGTGATAGTTTACGTTATTCCCAGGTGGAGCGGTAGCGTTTTTGTAGATTAATACATGCATCACGCGCCAGTCAGCTCGTGAGTGATGTTTGTGGTGGTGAAAGTTTTTCAACTCCCGTGTTCCATTGTTTGTGTACTGTGCGAAATTGATAGGTAAGTGTATAACTCTTTACGTATGTAATTCGAAGTAAGTGGCGTACCTTATCACGTAATTGGTAAGTAGCTGAAGAGTATGAATAAGTAATTGAAGGACTTGTAAAAATAAACACGTGCGGCCCTAAAGTGGGCCCCCTTCTGTTATATTGTAACAAGCACAGAATGTTTTCTCCCAAATGCGTATTATGGAATTGTGACTGTTACAGATTCCGATGGGATACTTATGGGGAAAACAAGAAATAACCTTAGATCATGGAATCAAGACAACATGGCCAAAGCCATAGATGCTATACGGAAGAAAAGGATGGGCTTGAAAAAAGCAATTAAGACATATAAAGTTCCCAGATCAACTCTTCAGAGATTAGCTAAGTAAAAATATGGAAATCCACTCATGACTACTGCAACGAAACTCGGTCGACGAAGTGAACTTTGGGTCCGGTGTGTCATGTGCCCGTTGTGGGCCCATGTAGAATGTGCTGGGGTTGACAACTACGTTTGGATTTGTGATTTCTGTCAGTAACATGACTCTATTTCAAGTTTGGTTCTGAACTGTTTTCGATTTTTTTTATTTGAAACTTATTCTTGCATTCAACAGTGCGTCAGTTTGTGCAAATATTTTATCTCACATATTCGATAATTACCTTTGAGTTTTCAAATTTCTTTTGAATAAAGTGTGTTTAACATTCATAAAAGATTTTAGTTTATTTATAAGTCTTCCATGTCTCTGTTCTTCAGTGTATATCACTACAAAATTATTTTGTTCTTTATGTATTGTACGAAATTTAATGGGGCCCACTTTTGGAACGTTTTTTTTTTTTTCAATGTGAAAAATGCTGTCTCCTTGAAAAAACATATTTTTGATAACCTATTTATTTTCTGATTATTATGGGAGGAGACATGCACAGAGGCTATATGTCATGTTACTCCCACCCCCAATGATATTCATTTTGTCTTGATAGTTTCTCGGATATGAGGCAAAAACAAAATGGGGGTCCACTTTTGGTGCTTTTCCTACTAATTCGAACGTGCTCTTTCCATTGATGTAGCGCAAAAAGCCGTAACTTGAACAGAAATGCTTATATACCCATGGGGATTGCCGTATCTTCATAGAAAATACATAATTTACACAGGAAGAATGCAGTATTTACACTATACTACGTAAAAATGCGGTATCTCACACGCATATACGGCGTTTATTCTTTGCATAATGTAGATACGGCGTTTTTGATGTACAGTGCTTTAATTGTTGCTACAGATACGGCACCGTAGTCAGCTAGTTTATTCTAATGACGCAACTGGCGCTCCTGCATAATAAGTTGTTGTTTTCGGTAGGTGACTTCGTGCTCTGCAGTTCTGTGCACAGTATATCTTAAAGAATTCGTAATAAGGTATCAGAAAGTAAATTGTGTAGTCTTTTTTATGTTCAGTAAAAATGTCCCCTATTGCTGTTAATGAATTACGTGGATTGGCTTCTTGTGGATTTGGCTTTAGCCAGGCAAAGCAGTCCTTTAGTTCAAACAGGGAATGTGGGGACAATGGAACAGATTGAAGACATTACGAAGTCAAATAACTTTTTTAGTCTGAAGATATTTCGTTGAGTAACAATAAGGAATATACAGAATTGCAAGACCTTCGATTTGACGATATATTTTTTGAAAGTGTAACAGAAGTTGTAGCTTCTAACGAATCAATTTCACCACTGGTTACATCTCAGAGTACTGATTCTTTGCCTCTGGATAGCGAAAATTGTAATGATGCAATTGGCACAATTTCAGCCGTTGATTATATTCCAGTTGATGCCTCGTCCAAACAAGAAATGGACACGGTACCTACAGTACAGGAACAAGGCGTAGAAGGATTGATGACGCAGAACACTTAGGTCTTTATCAAACTTCCCTTGAACACATGCCGAAAAAGAAGAGTTGCAATCTGGCAGAAAGAATTAGTTTGAAAAAGAAAGCCTTGAAAATTGCACACACTGTTCGACCTGGATGTAATAATACGTGCAAAAAGAAATGTGCTACTAACCGACTGTTGATTAGAACCGACGGAAAGACATCAACTCGCAATTTTGAGACCTCTCCTGGCCTGAAAGGCGAACATTTATTTTGTATTTATGTGAAAGGTTGGCCGTGAAAAAACGAACATCAACAAGTACAAGGAGAAAACTTCTTTTCTCTACTTCCTCAAAGATACGGAAAATATTAGTCGCGAGGTGTGCAAAACATTTTTCCTCACAACTTTGGGGTACAAACCTACTAATGACCGAGTTCTGCACGATATCTTGTCGAAAACTCCAAAGGGTGCAATTCGATCTACACAGGATAACAAAGGGAAGCAGCCATCAGTTAATAAGGGTCCCGAAGACTTGATCATCGAGCACATTGAATCTTTTAATCCTTCGATTTCACACTATCGCCGTGAACACGCTCCTTTTGTCCGATATTTACCTAGTGATGTGACTATAAACCTGATGCACCAAGATTTTATTGCAACACATCCCAAACTAAAGATTTCCTATTAACTATACTGATGTGCAGTGCGTAAACAAAAGATTTATTTTGCAAAATTGGGCGGAGAAGAATGTGACAGGTTCAAGTTACATGAACATGATGAAAGCAACTTATGTGACCAATGTAATGTTTGTGAATCATGGAAGGAACACAAAACTTTAGCAGGAGA
Organism: Lepisma saccharinum; assembly: GCA_022664845.1. Lineage (NCBI taxonomy): Eukaryota > Metazoa > Arthropoda > Insecta > Zygentoma > Lepismatidae > Lepisma > Lepisma saccharinum. The sequence continues at coordinate 10,611 of JAGDQP010047326.1, forward strand.
TTCACGTGCGCTTTATCGCGAGCATGCTGAAGGGAAATTCAGTGATGGTGTTGTTTGCTTATCTGGTGATTTACAGAAAATAATAATGTTACCGCGAATTGACACACTCAAAAACGTGTTATTTACAACTCGTCTCATAGCCTACAATCAGACGTTTGCTCCAGTAGGAGAGAAGTCTTCACTAAAACCGTATGCCCTTCTCTGGCATGATGCAATTACAGGACGATGTAAGGAGGATATTATTAGTACATTTTATAAGTTTCTCACCAAGGAGAGAGATCCTTCAGTCCATAAGCTCCTAACCTCGCGATTAATATCAAGGAAGTTGAAATTGAAAATACACCGAACGGTTATTCTGTCGGTAATACTTTACGGTTGCAAAAGTAGGAGTACGACCCTAGCAGATGAACATAAATTACGAGTGTTTGAAAATAAGGTCTTGAGAAAGATATACGAACCGAAATGGGGCGAGATGACTGGAGAATGGAGGAGACTGCATAATGAAGAGCTTCACGGACTACGACTCACCCAATGTTGTAAGAATAATGAAATCGCGGCGACTAAAATGAGCAGGCCATGTAACTCGAATGGGAGAAGATGTGACAAAGATAAGGGGCTTCCCCCGTATCGGGAAGGGCGTAAGCCATAGTGCTGTTACCGCCCATAAAATTTATTTTTTAAAATCTTTTTTATCTTTATCGAATGGGAGAAAAATGAAGACTATATTCTATCTTGGTTGAAAAGCCAGAGGGAAAAAGATCGTTGGGAAGACTGAGACGACGGTGGGAGGACAATATTAAAAGGGATCTTCGGAAATAGGTGTTTGTGATAAAAACTAGCTTGATCTCGCCCAGGATAGAACCCGATGGCGATCGTTTGTTACCGGGGCGATGAACTTGCGAGTTCCGTAAGTAAGGCGGTAGAGTAAACCGTAGGTTTAAGAAATGTTCTGTCAAACAAGAAGCCATAATATAGAGACATCCTCCAATATAGCTAAAATTTCAGACCCAGGGACGCATGTAAGCATTGCTTACATTGGTACATAAGTTGAAAGGAAATAAGACACTTTGATTGCGGAGATGTTCTATGACGTCAAAGTGTCACTGTCGGTTATCTTCCACGTATTTACATGCAAGCTTTATAACAGAAGTTTTCTTTTGACATGCCTTATATGCAGGTAAACCAGAATGGCTGGACGGTCCAGATACAACAAAATTACTAATCAGGAACTTGCTCATACGGTTATTAATGAAATTGTAGAGCAGTTGCAGCGCATTGGTTTGTCCAACGCATCGTAACACTCTGTCTATACCAATCTACAGCTCTATAAATAAATGATTATTATCAAAAGCCGTTATCTATTTCGGGAAATAGGGGAGGTCAAACGAAGTACTTCAGATTTGGGTTCAGAGATCTTGACTTGTGTGGCCGTTTTTACTATTGTAAGGTTACAACTTTACGGTAGTCTTGTATTATACGAACTCAGAGTTTAACACACACTACTAAAGCAAATAGCGAGACTGTCTACAAATTTGGGTTTAGATGTCTTGATTTGTGAGAACTTTTCATTTTCTCTTTCTGTATTGTTGTACTGTATACACTTATTCCTTATGGCACACTAACGCCCAACAAAAGCATTTAGAAAGAAACATTCCAGATTTAGATTTAAATACCATAATTGACTTTGTCGTTTTCAATATGATGAGATCACAATCTTTCCACATAGTATCTAAACCTAAATCTGGCGTATGTTTGTATTGACCTGCATTTGTTTAGGCGCTAGCAGGCCAAACAGACTAAGGATGTATAGTAAAAAAATACCGTAAAAAGCCTTATGATATTGAAACAGCCACATAATTCAAGACCTCTGAACCGAAATCTGAAGTGTTTTCTTCTAGCCATCCTATTTCCCGAGATAGATTGCGATTTTTGACAACCCCGTATTTGTAGGGCTGTAGCGTAATAGAAACCGGGTGTTAGGAGGCGATGGACAAACAATTGCACTGTAATTGATCTACAATTTCATTAATAAAGGTATGAGCAAGTTCCTGATTAATCGTCTTGTTCTAACTGGACTGTCCAGGCATTCTGACTAGCCTACATACAAGGTCTGTGCAAAATGAATCATAAATTCAGTTATAAAGTTTGTATGCAAATACGTAGAAGATAACTAACAGTGACATTCTGACGTCACAAAATATCTCCGCCAATCAAAGTGTGTTTGGTCAATGAGGTTGCCAAGCAGTGTCCTTGTTCATTAACTGTCTCATTTTAAAACCCAATGCTAATCGCAGTAACACAAAAGAGAAAGCGCTTTAATGCTGATGTGTTGAGTGTTCGTTGCGATTGTCAGTTTCCCGAGCATGAGTAACTGGAAGAGCAGCGAGTATGTGTGAAATTCAGTGTCAAATTACACAAAACTTTCACAGAGACATTTAATAAGTCGCATGGAGTTTATGATGAGGAATGTTTAATTTGAACATAATGTTACGAATTATACGAACGTTTCAAATCGAATCTCCAACAAGAATAATGTAAAATCAGGCCAGCCGTCCACATCTACAGATATCAATCACGTGATAATGGTGTGGGAAGTCATCTGTCTAAACCATCGTCTCACCGTGCGTGAAGTTGTTGCTGAACTGAATATCAGTATAGGCTGACGTCACATGATTTTGATAGTAAAACTGCAGATGCGAGGTGATGCTGCTACGTTTGTGCAACGTCTGTCAACAGCCGAACAACAAGAGGTCTGCCAGGAAATGTCAAAAGTTATTACGCCGAGGCAAATTTCCTAAATCTGGTGATGGTATGTTCGTGTATGGGTGCGATGAGGTAAGAAAGGACAAATTATCACAGTGAGTCGGACAATCCTCACCACGGTCCAGAAAATCACGAACCCGTGCTAAAGTGATCTTAATCGTCGTCTTTGACTTGCAGGGAGATTATGCAGTCGAAGTTTGTGCCACGTATACCACAGCAAACACAGCACTCTATGTTAACATTATGAAGCGATTACGAGAAAAGGTGCAGCACAAGAGGCCGGAGACAGGACATAACAATTCCTGGATGGTTCATCATGATAATGCACGTTCCCATTTATCACTCGTTGGCCTCTGGCAAAGCATCAGCCATCTCTTGTCCCACAAGCGACCTATACCCCTGATTTGGCACCAGCCAACTTCTTCCTCTTCTCTACGTTGAAATTGACCCTCAATGATCGCAGATTCCAGGCCACAGAGGATATCCAGGAGAAATCGCTGCGAGATTCCAAAATTGGAGTTCCAGCAGGCATTACAGAAATAGAAGAAACGCTGGGAGCGGTTTGTACACAGTGGGGGCAGAGTACATTGAAGGAAACAGATTCGAGTATTACTTTTTTCTCCATTTTTGTTTTAAAAAAAGTTCATTTTTTTAACATCTCTTGTATTTGCGAATCATGTAAATATAAAAGGTGTCCCTGAAATAATGGGACAAACTTCGGGATGCGATTATTCACATCAAACGAAGAAGAAAAGTTTATTTGAAGAAATTCCGAGATTTGCTTCATTTGGGAGCTACAGGCGCTCAAAGTTAGGGTGGCATCTTCACAAATGACATCATCTCTACAAGTAATGGCGGAAGCGTGGTCGGCCTAACAAACCACAATTGAAGTAGTACCTAATACATCTATCTGCGTAATGTTGATGATTGAAGGAGTGCCGAATAGGCATAATTTGCAGTGTAAGAATTTCATTGCCAAAGAATTAATATGGTTTAATAGGGCAAGCATAGAAACCCCTCTAAAATTAATTCTTTAATCATAAACATTCCTTAAATCGATGTATTGAGTACTGCTTCGATTGTAGTTTGCTAGGCTGGCCCTGCTTACGCCAGTACTTGTCGAGATATATGACGTCATTTGTGACGATACCGCCCTAAATTTGAGCGCATGTAGCTGCAAAATTAAGCAGATTTCGAAAATCCTTCAAAGATACTTTATTCTTATTTTGATGTAAATAATCTCCTCCCGAACTTTGTCTCATTATTTCAGGGACCTCTGTTATTTGACATTGACCAAAAGTTAATTTTTGGTGACAGATGGATAGCAGTGAAAACCGTTCTACTTTTCGAGGTGATGGAATATTTTAATTATCTATCATTTTTAAGTGTATTAATCGTTTTCATACAGAGGGTGACCGATTTATCTGAAGATATTGAAATATCTCAAAAACTACGCATCGGATCAAAAAGAAGTCATAACGACATTCGTTCGTCTCGAAGAGGGGCAAAATATCACCGGCAAACCTATCTCACGAGATTTCTGACATGAAAATGAGAAAAATCATAAACCATGAAGGGTGGACAAATGCTTCGTTTCGGCGCTGTAGGCTCCGAAAGACTGGCCAAATGAACTCTAAAGCTTGATATTTCCTATACTATCAACAGTAGATCTGAGGCGGCATGG
>JAGDQP010047328.1:758-15057 GCA_022664845.1 Lepisma saccharinum
TTTTAGAACAGTGTAATTTTCAAGCGATTTTAAACATAACCTTTTCTACCACTGATACAATGCTGTATATAATTGCGACGGGTTTTCGCAAACGAGACTTGGGACGCCATTGATACATAGGATGCACAAACGTTCGTAAAGGTATTACGTTTTTTTTTCTATTTTCAGCAAAAAGTTCTTCCCTCAGAAAAAAACAACTTATTATCGCATTGGTCCAAATAACACAGAGGAGTGATGCTAATAGCGTACCCAAATACATATGTTATGCGAATTATTTATGATTTCCTTTTGAGCAAAAATAATCTTAACTGTTTATAGTCTAGTCCTGCAAACTAAACAAAAATATGTTATATATGTTGCACGCTTTTCCATTTTGCGTGTTTCTTCTGCAAATTCTAGCCTAAATGTGAACCTAAAATCCGAATGCCACATCATGTTGTTGCTTGTTGAACGACTATTATATCTCTGTAGTACTTTTCGGCATAAATAATGAACAAGTGTTTGCAAGGCTTTCCTTTGTCGATGTTGAAATCCAGCAGTTTCGATTTGATTTTAATATTGTTTCATAGACACTATTTATTTTTCCATTTAATATTTATGTGGGGGATATTTGGTCATATATAGAGCTGATGAACAATGTTTCACAACCTAATAGCCTGAGTAATTGGATTCACTGACGTAAACGATAAAGCATCTACAGAATGAAAGAAGTGAAGACATTAAGTAATACGAGATGGAGGATGAAATGTAATACCAAAGAACACAAATGACAGACGTTGGCCAGAAACACTAGGTTCCTTAAGTAATTTTGGTTAATTGCAATTATCATACAAAACGTACTGTTTGGGTGAAGAATGTAACGTTTTAAGGGTACCAAAGAACGAACAAGGGGTAAATCATTCTTTCCATGGTATATCAAATGAATAAAATACTGTTAATACAATGAATAAACAGATAGCATGAACATCATTAAAAAATACATATTAATACAACGACCTTGTTATTTTGAGCAAGCTGATCGACTGAATGAAACAATGATATTCCATGAAGTTTTGCTATAAACTTGAAGATTGAAGAGTCGTACTAGTGAGCAATTTTCAACAAACTTTTGGTGACGTTGCTTTATAGAGTAAACAATTAATTAATCGGTTTAAATACGCCGCAAGTCAGCAAAGAGTGGGAAGCGTTCTGGGAGCTCATTAACAAGTCTCAATATAGAGTTTCAACGAATACGTACCAGAAAGGCGACCAATTACAAAGGGCGATTTCAACGTTTTGTGTTGCAGTTTTTTTTGTAATAGTTTTCTTCATGAAACTTGCAACTTAATCAGGATAACGCCTAGATGCATTCCTCGCACCTGAAACAATATTTATTGCCAAAGAGTTTCGTCCCTGTCGTTCGCTAATCTGCATGTTTTGGGAAATGGATCCTTCTGACTCTTGGTTCTCCCCTTAAGTCAAATCAACACTTAAAGGTACCCACTTCAACAAGCAAACTGACATTATATACAACGCGACGGTAGCGTTGATAACAGTTTCAACAGAGGCGTTCCTGGCATGTTTCCAGGAATAGCTGGATCGTTGAGTTAAATATATGGTAACTAAAGGATCGCATTTTCAAAGTGATAAGGAATTAAAACACAAAATGTATGTATTTTTTTTCCTGTCTTATTGAAAACTATTGGACTCCACTAGAGACCAGGTCAAGAAAATACCACTTGCAAGCGTCACATATCTAAAAGTTCATATGAATTCCAGGAGTTCCTTAAGGTAAATACATCCGTCATATTTTGTTCTACTATTATTTAACGCCCTTCATCCTAAGCTAATTAAGAATCAAGGGTGATTGTTTCCTTATGATTAAATTTCTTATAAAACACATGATCACTCAAAATACCGGAAAAAGCACAATCATATCAAATACCTATAGATGCAATGTTGAATTCACAAGTAACAGTACGCGAAAACGTATTAACATATTGCACAGTCCTTGGATATTTTCGAAAATGTCCTTCAGAATGACTTTACTCAGCAAAATGCATGGGTGTAACTATCGCAATGAATATACAAAATAAAATATTTTGGAAATCTTCTTTACGTATTTAAACACAAGTATGAACAATAACCTACTGAAACAGGTGTTTTGTAAATGCCTTTGTCAAAAAGGTATCTTTGTGGTATATTGTGAATGTTTCGAGAACGTAAACAACGATTAATAATTGTCATTTTTTGCAGAAATACATTGTTTGTAAACACTGGGAGCATACTTTCGATAATGTTTATACTTCGTCAAATTCAATATCTAAAGTTACACAAATTCATTATGTGTTTAAGAAACCGGACTTTCTCTCGACACACTAATAAATTTAAGTACCCACACATTACATTATTAGTTAAAGGCCACGTTATTTTATGTTGTTGGCCAAACACTTGCAAAAAATTTCAACATTATTGCTATAAGCTCAATTTATTTGGGACGTCTTGTATATTAACTAAAACTATTTGCTTGTGCACACCAAGATCTTTGCTAATAGATATTCCTTAAATGTGTTTCCTAAAAGGTATATCTATTTATTGTCTTGACCAGTTAAAAACACAGTACAATTCAATATTTGATAACTATTTTTAAAATGTATAATTCTTTACGGTATGATAAAGAACACATAAAACAGAAAATAAATTTAAACAAATGCTGCTGCTTAAGAATTTATTCTTAATAGGTATTTGATAGTAACTTAAATTTTACGGACACTTAAATATTTGCTTAAGCTGATTCAAGAACAAATATTTAAGATGTGTAAATCGATTCCAACGGTTTACCACGATACCGTTCAATTCCTTACTAAATGTAAAATAGCAAATTGTATCCATAGATAGATAGATAAAATGAATTGTATTGGCGGTAATATGAAACAAAAGAAATGTATCAACATCACCTGAAACATCTGACATTTCTATACCGTTTTCAATTCTTTATGAACAAATTTAACAGGAACTATTTTACTGTGAACTAATATATTGCATTGCATTCGTCAATCACATTTCTATGCTTTATTCAACTTTGATTAGTTATATATTTTGCAGTGGTCGTATAGATGAGGACTTTTGAGGGGCTATTTAGATAACAACAATATTAAAACCCGTACATACATTTAGCTAGATTAGAATTCTTCCGAAACATATTCATAATTTGATCGGAATATTAGCAGATGGCAGCAAAGTCTACAAAAAATATTGTAATGTTCGCCTTTATATTGTAGAAAAGTAATTTGCATTTCACTTGACGTAATTATAATTAATAATATCTACTTAATTACATATAAAAAAGCTAGTAAGTTAAAAATATAAATTAAAAGTGACAGTAAATTTCTTGTTTCACAGTGAGGTTAGTCCACTATAACTTAAAGTTCATTCACAGTACGACTGACACTAAATGTATATTTTATTAAGATAATTTCTCTTGAAAGAGCTGGAATATTTTCAGCTCAAAAATTGAAATCTGAAATTATAAACAAAGCTACTATAATTAAGTCTGTAATTAACTTATTAAACTTTGCATATAATATGTACATTAAAAGTTTGTGTTAAAAAATAAAAATCACTTTATTTATGTACTTTCTAATTTAACGACCAATTTGAGTAAACAAATGTTGCTTACCATAACCTTGTATAAGTATAACAGTTTTATAACGCTCCTTTATAATAGCGTATTGAACATTAGATTTCACAATGACGTTACATGCCAGCTTAGAACAAGCGAAGACCGTGCATTCTTTAAATAGTGTGTAACTTCAGAATGACGCAGTCAACGGAACTTAGTGACGTTTAACGTTGAACAATGTAAGAAACCTAACAATGCTAAAACATAAATATATATTCATTTTATTTTTCAGTTGAATCATGTTATTAAAAAACTACTATTTGTGTTATAATCGCTTTAGAGCGCACTAAAAATAGAACGCGGATGAGTTTTAGAGTTGCAATCACAATCATCAAGTGAGCTGCTTTCCAAACTCTAAAAGATGCAAAACCTATACCATGGCTCATTATATGTTTGAGCACTATCCTTAAGCTTGGCTTTATTATACGTGCCGAAGAGTAGTATTCGATATATTTTTACAGATTGCTTCGACGTTTCTACCTTTAAAAGAAAAAAAAAAATCTGCAACGTTATATTTAAATCTAACAAAGGACAAATGTGCAGAACTACAGTACAAAGTATAAAAGTCTACTTTGCCATGTTTTAATGTTGAGACTTTAGTTCCACAAAATATAATATAAAACCTTTCAAATGATTGTAAATAGATTATTGTAAAATATATACGATGTGTTCTGAAATGCCAAACTGGAATTTGTTCCTTAGAAATTTTAGAAATATAATGTTCCTTCGAAAGAAGTACGCAAGTTTCGCTTCTAATAACTATATAACGTGCTTCAGTATTCGTAGCTGTGGTGTATAACTAATGAGTCACAACAAAGATAATTAATTCTGATAACTAGGTAAGAATGTTAGTTTCCCACTTGAAGTATGTCTTCGTCTTGGGAGTGAGAATACTTCGCTAATCGCCCTTGATCTGAACTGTCCTAAAAATGGAAGAAATACAAAAGTCATATAGGCTTGTAGTAGAGAAACTATTATTCAGGACTTTAATAACAGCGTTCATGAAGAAAACCACAATTATCTTGAGTGCTATTGTGGCATATAGCAGTCTCTGGAATATACAATTAATTGCTTCTATGGATATCAAGAGTAAATTTAAGATACCTCTTGTAAGAAACAATTTCACAACCAGGAGCAAAGAGTAGGTCCAGGATTTTATCACTTTTTGTAGTAGAAATATGCTCTAAGAAAAGCTATGTATCCTAACCTTACCTTAACTTGAAAAATGAAATTATCCTAATCTGCACTGACACCTCCGCTACACTACATGTTCTCAACGTTTTGACTTTTACCATAAAGGGGCTCAACTTAAGTAAGGTACTAGCACAGAATTACACCACATGTTATCTAAAGTTCTACTTCCACTTCTAGTATAATAATGAAGTTTGTCTATATTTGAAAATAACAAAGATCATTGTCGGTTCAACTGCAAACATTTCAGAAATTACAAATAAAATAAAAACATTTATTTCCATCGAGATATCTCAATAGCTTGTAAGGAAGTAAAATATACTCTACTTTCTTTGCAGCTTTTTCCCAAATACAAACTTAAAATTTGGAACTTAACTAAGGAATATTTAATAAAAAAATACGGTAAGCGACTATTGTACATCGTGGACACAAGAATCCTTGACAAACGTATAGTACTCGTATGGAAAGATCTCGTACTTAAAGACTCTAAAGAGACATAAGAATAAAATAGAACAACACACTATTCCTAAACTATTTAAAGCACAAATAAATATGTTATAAAATATATTGCTTAAATCAGGACTAATATTCTTGAGAATGACAGTCTATGCTAAACAACATTTAGAACTCTTCATTTCGTTGTTCCAAAGAAACGACCTTTATTTTAACTTATTTTCACACAACCTACAAAATAAGATGAAGACAAGTTTTTTTCTAACATATAATGTGTCCTTCTTTAGTTCTTAATAGAAAACAAACTATATGTGAATAGAAAATACGGTAACAAAAGGTAGAAACAAGTCCTACATTGTTTTGGGGTCACCTTCAAGTCCACGTAATGCGCGTAGCGTCAATCCATAGTAGCATTCATCCGTCCTGTTTTAAATGCAAAATCTACTCTCTATTTTAATCAATAAAAGTAATAAGAAAACATGAATAATTTACAAAACTATTGTGGTAAAAAATTTTAACGCAGAGACAGTGCAAACGAAATAATATCTAGAAATGAGGGAATTATTTAGGAAATGACCTAAAAACGGAGTACAATACAACATACTTAACTTCAATTTTTCATTTCAAAAGTTCTAGATAAGTATTAACGAAAACATATTAGTAGTAATTTTACTTTCTTTGCACGTATTAGCTCAATAAAATTTGTTTGTTTTTCATAATTTCATAATTATCATGGCATTACTGAAACTTTAGAATTCACGTTCATACGAGACTGCAGGCTTTAACCTAACACGTTTATTCTATTTCCTATTACAGAAGAGAAGAAAGTAAGCGTCTATGATCTTGCTGCAAAAGACACCTCTGCTTTATCCACTTGGTACCGACTATGCTTAGCTTAGTTGGAAAAGAGTTTGCCTTTAAATCAGAAAGTTCTGGGAACGATCCCGGAAGTCGCTTTTCCTGGCTACGAATTTCCCGGGTCTTTTTCATGTATAGCAGGCAAATGAATTCTGGGATGGTACGTACCAATGGGGAATCTGGAATTTGGAGACAATACGCTACTGCTTAATTACCACGAATAGTTTTTTAGCGTTAATGTAGCTTTAAAGTTTCTCATAAATTATTTAGTTAAATATTTAGTAAAATACGTAAACTTTACTTAAGAAAATGGGTTATCTTGCACCGTCTGCGGGATAGGTTACTAATCCCGCGGTCTCCTTATCGATGCACCTGACAAGAGTTTATTTTAAAATTTTAAAATCATCGAAAAAGTGAAGAAAAACCCTAACAGTTTAAAACATACAATAGTACTCATTAACATCCAAGAACTGAACTAATTCGTACTTTGTAACGGCTTCAATTTCGTGCAAAAATTAAAGAACCAAAATATTAAATGTTTACCTACGAATTTCAAATTTCTTGTGGAAAACAAAGATGCGTTCCTCATTTCAATAGAGGGTTAATTCATCCGACAGATGTTCCTTAAAATTATATTTTTTCCTCATTCGTCTATCTTGAAATACATTTAAAATGTTCTGTTTGTACTAACACATTGCTTAAAAAATTTAAAGAAAAGTAAGGTACAAATGGATACCTAGTGAGAACTTACCTTAGAGAAACTACATAATTTATAAGCAAGTATAATTTTCAAAATCTCAGAGCTCACTACACAAACTGCCGACTTTGTCTCTTTTAAATATCTATGAGCACGTGCATATCTAAGTGCAAATGCAAACCAAGCCCATGATTCACGTTTCATAAAGTAGCCTCTCGTTTCACATTTTGGGAAAATAGATGTCAGTGCAAATTGCACGAGAAGAATATCAGCAATGTGAAATTCGAGTTCCCTCTTTTAAACAGTGCCTTACCCTGGAATTGTGATCTATTTAGTAGTTAACAAATTAAGATTAGTAGATGATAAAAATTCCTATAAAAGATAATTTAATTGTATTTATTAAACAAATTTATTTTATAATAATTGTCCAAGAGACATACATTTACTTTTTCAACAAACACTCGTTACGTTTTTGTGAATAATAATCGTCGCATAGCAAATTGTTTCTAAGACTTTTTGAAGAAGCACAAGTGGATGCATTATATCCGTGCTTCCATATTTTATCCTATGAATAATATCCCTATAGAGGCTAGTAATATTTCATTTATTGACATGTACCGAGGGTTTGCTACCAGAGACAAAATATTTCCTGAGCTCTGTCGTAAAGTGAACAGGAAAAAAAAAGGAATAAACGAAATCAAAAGAAGAGTTGCCAGTCTGTATCGATCAAAGTATGGGAAATAAGTTAGCATATTTAAGACGTAAATAGAATAATTAAAAGCCAGACTTTTTTTTCAGTTCCTCATATCTAGCTATATACCTTACAGAACTCACAAGTACATTGACGTAGTAACAACCTCCCGCCCTTGGATTCTGTTCTGGGCAACTTCTATCTTGGGAAAAATAGTTCTGCAATAAAACAACTGTTGACATTGTTCGAAATGGAGCTCCCAAATTCCCCAGAGCGCGGTACTCTATACGAATGGAAGTAGATTAGGAGTCCTCCTCCAAGTCACGTTCGTGAATCTGGCTATGAAATTCTCTCTTTATAACAAATCGTGTCGATGCAACTAAGTCGTCTTGTGTGCGATGTTCCGTAAGAAAACATGAATTACGATTTTGAATATGATTCTGTCGCTCAACGAAGTTACCAAATGTGCAGCAGGATTACGACATTTTAAGATGAGTTCAAACTCCAATTAAAAAGACAACTCCAACAAGTGCTTTTCTGTTTTATATCATTTCACCAGATGGATGTTATGATGCATCCGAGAGTGTTCGTTCTTCAGCAGATACTTTTCCTAATGTGCACTAGGAAAAATACGCGAAGTCTACACATTAAATGTTTAATTCACTCTCAGGAGAAAGCTATTTAGTCGCAATGAAGGAACGACGGGATGGTTGAGGACTCCGGACAGTATTTCTCTAAGTGATTCCGCTATATATTTCTTAAATTTATTTAAATCAATCAAGTTACCGTCTAACAAAAGGAGAGCAGTACCACAACTAGTTGAATTAACTGCAGATATTTAAGTTGTTCAAGTGATTATGACGACGCAAAATACTTTGCCATGTGCGGTCACAAATTATTAAATTAACAAACAACTCTTTAACAAAGCTAAATTATAGCCCTACTTTATCTTATAACGAGTCTGTAGCCATGTTAGTTAGGTTCACAACACGAAGTAATACACTAATAAAATAGTGAACTAAACACAAGTGATTCATAATACCGATAATCAGTGTTGGGTTAGGTACTTGTTTCTTGTACCTAGGTACAGGTACTAGGCACTGACCTTAAATTGTACCTAGGTACAGGTACAGATACTGTTAAATGCACCTAAGATACTTTTTAGGTACTTGACCTAGTTACTGCTAAATAGCATTGGAAATTATATGAAGAACTAAGGGGATGCTGATTGACTAGAATATTACTCCCATATCTTTACTTGTAATAAACATTATTATTATTATTGAGCAGAATAGGTTCAACCAAAGTGTGCTGGGTTATCTAAGCATTGTTAAAAAATTACGGACATTTCCATGCACCATAATTTACATTGATAATAGATATACATGAATCAAACAATGGAAGGCGTCAGAAAAAGCACAAATGTATTTACTAAAATGATAAACCATTAATAGAAGTGCCTTTCTTCCACTTAAGTAAATATTTCACCACGCTTTTAAATTACATATATTTTGCGTATTTTTTTCGAAAGGGCATTCGATGCTGAACATAAGCGGCTTCCATTTGTTTCTGTATGCTGTATACAGGGTGGTAACGTAATGCACCAACATTTCGGAGGTACATGCAAATGAGCTGTAGATATTAAAATATGCAATACAACTGATGGTAGAATTGATGCGGCATGCTATCGTCAAAGAATTCCAAGTTGTCCCATCTAAATTTGCATATTTCGAAATTTTGCATTGGTTGCGCAAAGGGTTTCTCAAAGGAAATAGCTGATTTGAACATATTCTCTGAAGAAAAGTCGAAAACGAATTGTTGTCACCTGCTGGAAAGTCATTTTGACTCACCTTTACTTAAGAAAATTTCTGGGAACCTCACTTCCTTTGGGAAAACCTTTGCGCACTCATTGTTTGAATATGCATTTTTAATAGATGAGGCTTGAAGTCTTTGATGATAACTTGCCGCATTTGAAGCTGCAAAGTATATCTTTCAGCAGCCTGCAGCTCCGAAACACGGAATAATTTCCACCCTAATGATCAGAGATTTTACATTGTTTTCTTTAGTTCATAATGGTTCGTGGTATCCTCAAATCCTGCAACGTTATATTAGCTCATTTCCGGACATCCTACAATGATGAAAATTTGCACAGCACAATACAATACATTATTCTATATTTATATATTTATTATTACTTTCTTATATTTATATATTTCAAAAGCACATTTTAATATTACCAATAAATACTAGCCTGCAACGCACTGTCGTTCAGCTGGTTGCAGAACACTTTTATGATTTAGGTAAAAAAAATCTAGATAGCTCAGAAACTTGATCGTTATATTTGGAAATGAATGTTGCGATTTTCGGGATGCTTGTTGATATAATGATGGTATGCGGTTTCTACGATAAACTTGCCCTTTGGTGCATTTAGTTCTAGTTCCTAATATCATCTTTTGTAACTTGGAAACAGCTCGCACTTGTGCTGTATTATGTACTATATAATGAAGACTGCAGATAATTATTAATTATCTCTATTCTAAGAGGCGAGAGAAAACATTCATAGTATTATAAAGGGAGTTATGCCTAAGACACATAGACAAGACGTGAAATTCCGAACTCCTTATTTTGACATTTAAGATGTGCCGTATGTTTTCCATTAATATATAAAAGTAAAATAAATAATTCCGGTGGAAATATAGCTTCCGCTAAATTCTATTTTATTGTTAAAATACTTTTGTTTCACTAGGGGGACTCCACCCCCACGCAACTGAACTATTTCCACTCCATGTTCATAGTGTAAAATTGTATTTCTTCTCTTCAATATTTTTTTTCTGTACATCAAGATAAACTTTTGAAGCATGATATCTGAAACCTTATACCGGTATCTTTCACTTTAAATGATTTAAATTCATTGTCGGCCCTTAAGTATCGATGGCTCATGCTGGTTAAACTTTATTTTTATATGGGCCAGAAAAGTAACTTTGGACTTCGGCCTGTCACGATTTGCCTTCAGCTGCTAAAATAATAATCCAAGCTCCTGCCGGGACGCGAACCCGAGACTTTTGAGCAGATGGGCAGCCGACGCATAACGCTCGTCCACACAGGAAGTCGGCTCACACTGGGATAGAGTAAGGGAAAAGATGGAGGAATGACTTGACTAGTGTCTAGGTTGAAGGTATCATCCCGGCATTTGTAGGTCATAACTAACTAAATAACTATGGCTTATGGAACTCGCAAGTTCATAGCCGCAGTAACAAACGAGCGCAATTAGATTCTATCCTGGGCAATATCAAGCCAGTTTTCATCACGAACATCTACTTCTCGAAGTTCTCTTCTAATGTTGTCCCCCAACGAAGTCTTGGTCTTACCAATGACCTCCTTCCATCCGGCCTTCCAACCAGGATAGAATATAATCTTCATTTTTGTCCCATCCGAGCTACATGGCCTGAACACCTTAGTCGTCGGGATTTCATTATTTTTACAACATCCGGTGAATCGTACAGTACGTGGAGTTCTTCATTATGCAGTCTCCTCCGCTCTTCAGTCATCTTGTCGCGTTTCGGCTCGTATATATTTCTCGAAACCTTATTTTAAATACACGTAATTTATGTTCATCTGCTAGGGTCGTACTCCAACTTCCGCAACCGTAAAGTATTAACGGCAGAATAACCGTTCTGTATATTTTTAATTTCAATTTCCTTGATATTAATCGCGATGATAGCAGTTTTTGGACTGAGTAGATACATGCGTTCCCCAATGCTAAGCAACTTTTTATTTCTTTCGTGACCTTATTTGCGCTGGTTGCGTATGCTCCCAAGTATTACATTTGTTTAGTTTTTCTATGACCTCATTCCTAATTCCCATGTTTTTATTTCCTTCATTCCATGTGTTTCTGCTTGTTATCATGTATTTTGTTTTATCTATGTTTACCTGTAGACCTAGCACATAACACGCTTCTACTAAGGCATCGGTATTGCTTTGTAGATCTATGTCGTCTCCTATTAAATCTACATCATCCGCGTGTACGAGCAGTTGATTCAAACCATTCAATGATAGTCCCTTTTTTGTCCCCCTTAATTTTTAAAATCGCGTATTCTAACGCAAAGTTAAACAGCAGATGTGACAAGGCATCGCCTTGCTTTAATCCTTTGCGAACCTTGAAACTATCTGACATATAATTACCTATCCGTGCTCTGCTAATGGGGTCTTTCAGACACATCTTCACTAGTTGAACTATTTTTTTCGGAATTCCAAATCGTATCAGTATACTGTATAACTTTCCTTTTTGAAAGAACCATATGCTTCCTTAAAATCAATGAATAGCTGATGAACCGTCCCACTGTATTCCCATTTCTTCTGAAAAATTTGCCTCAATTCGAAAATCTGGTCCAACGTGGATCTATTTGTTCAAAATCCACATTGGTGATCTTCAATTATTTCATCTACGATGAACGGCATGTAGTAGTTTTAACAGAATATTACTCAGTACCTTGTAACAGGTTCGAAGTAACGAGATTCTGCGGTAATTATTACAGTCCGATTTATCGCTTTTTTTGTAAATCGGAACTATTATTGAGGCTTTCCATTCCTTTCTCCATATAGCGCTTATCATTTTATTTAGTTCCTTGATTAATGCCGTTCATCTTGCTGTAATTAATTCGACTGGAATGTTGTCTGTTCCTGTTGATTTGAAAATTTTAAATGTCTTTACCGACATTTCGATCTCGATCTCGGTAGGTTCGGGAATTCACGGTTCTGCGGTATGGGTTTCAAATTCTTATGTTTGTTACCCGTTGTGTACATTAAGGAGTTTGTCGAAATAACTTTTCCATACATCGAAAATTTTAGTCGGATCCATCTGAAGATCTCCATGTTCACTTCTAATCATTCCTAACCTCGGCTGATAACCTTTTCTTAACGAATCTTCTGCTTCCGATATTGTCGCTTTTTGTTTCTGAACCCGAGTGTGGGATTTCGTTTCGCCTTACTGTAGTGGTTGGTATTTGCTTCGCTTTTATTACTTAGCCATTGTTGTATTGCTTACTTTCGTTCATCATGGATCTTAAGGCATTCTTCATCAAACCAAGGTTTGTTTTTCAGTTGTTTCTTCTCACCTACACGCTCCTTCGCTGCGCTCTTAATTGTTTCACGAATTGCCTCGCATCATCCTTGTCACCAATACTTACATCAATTTCATTATTAATATCATCATTCCTATTAATCGAGTCGGCTAGGATTTCGAACTTATTTGAGAGTATAATTTGGTAATCTGCTTTTATGCTCGGATTATTTAACCGTTTCACTTCGAATTTCAGTTGTTTTGAACCCTTGGTTTCTCTGTTCGCGATGCATAACTTTTCCCTTACTTTTGTGATCACTAATTGATGCTCGGTGTCACCTCCCGCTCCTCTGTACGACCTAACATCCATTATGTTGGTGTGTCTTCGCCTGTCTACTAATACGTGATCGATGTAGTTGAGAGTTTCGTCGTCCGGAGATACCCATGTGTATTTGAGTCTGTCTTTGTGTTAAAAGGACGTGCGCTTTACCAGTAGGTAAAGAGTGTTTAACGGAGAAATTTATGATCCTTTCTTACTATGTTAAAGATGTGATTAAAGTTTTAATTTCTAATCAAATCACTGGAACTTATATGATGTTCTCTTTCATCCAGAGCTCGTTATGCTTCAATTTTCTTCTCTTTCGAGATTTATTCAGTTGCAAATCCACTGCAACTTTTATCCGCTCTTGTGTCGTAGTGTTACAGAGGGCTTTGGTATTCTCATACAACCCAGAGGAACAGTGGATTTAACAGTTAATCGAAAGGATTTTAGGTAAAACATTTTATATTACTTTGAATTTATTTCTGTTTTGCTTTACGTTTGCTTTCAAACTGACGAAAAGGAACAAACTGCGTTTGTATTAGATAGTGAATACCGTATGAGTTGTGAATATTATAAACTTCATATATAAGAAATTGCAAAGTGTTTCTTGACATTTAATTATTTTTAATAAGCCGTCCAAGATACGATATTATTATTAAATATTTTTAAAAATTTAGAAATACTTACTTAACTTATATTGGTGTATTATACATGAGTGAGTAATTCGTACGTTGTATAAACTCTTATCAGTATGTAGTGTTTATATTGCAATTTTGAGCAGTATGTCGACATATAGCCAGTTCCTTAACAGTATTTTCGGACATCATGAATATAATTTGAATATTATTTCAGCCTTCAGGCAAGTTTGGATCAGGTCGAATGGATGATGATGAGAGCATTGGTCGGAGAAAACAAGAGGAAAATATTTTTAAATGTTTATGCTACTTTGAACAAAATACATTATTTTTACTATTGCAGAGTCCATGATAATATTTGATAATCAATGACATAGGTAAAATATGAATTCTTGTTAAAAATTTACTTTAAAAACAACTTTATTGGGACTGGCTTTGACTAAGTTTTGTAGTAACATATTATTTGTTTCCTCGGTCTGAGAAAACATGCTTAAGGCCATAAGTAGACGGAACTTTTCCTTCGTGTTCATGCGCGAGATATATTTCATTCGTAATGTAAGTAGAAAGTCTGTTGTACATTTTGTAACGTTAGAACTTTTAATTTTACTAAGCCTAAACAAGAAATGCATCAGGTGTGGTAAGTGGTGAATACTGGTGATGAAGAGCAAAAAAACAATGAAGAAGATTCGCAAATAAAAACAGTTTTTTGCCTCGTGGAATCGTATAGAAACG
>JAGDQP010047329.1:0-15056 GCA_022664845.1 Lepisma saccharinum
ATTTTTCAATACGCTTCGGTCAATCAGAATAATCTGAGATACCATATTTGTATTGTAATGTTTGCCGTTTATAATAATATTAGCATAAGTGATATTGTCTCGGCATTGAAGAACATTTAATGATTTTGTGATAGGTTGTAGCTTGGCCTCTGTCAGCCACATATCTGGTTGGTTTAAACATTGTGCACCACTTGGTTTTAAACATGCATCTTTAGTATGGTTCGCCAAACCACAATTCGTGCAATAAAATGTAACCGTCGGGGTTACCCTAATTTCTCGTATCTCCGGGTTTCCATACTGGAGTGCTGGAACAGGTGTTACCTGTTGCGGTCGTTGCTGGTAACGATATTCTGGTTTATGCCTTTGTTGCATATGGTATTGGTAATTATTTGCATACTAAGGAGGATATGCTTCCTGGTAATTTCGGGCATATCCATTATCACCGTAATTACCCCTAGTATATTGTGAATTAGTATAAATCCACCGCGTCCACGATATCCACCACGAACATTATTACCACGATAATTTTCTCTACTTTGTTGGAAATTACCTCTACCGTTACTCGGGGAAAATGCTGTAACCACCTCTATTTGGATTACCGGGATATTGCTGGTATCCTCTGTTAAAAGATTAGTAACTACGACCTCTTTGGAAACTTCCGCGTTGGGTACCGCGACCTCTGTTGACTACTGTCACCTTCATTATTAGCGCTACCATTCTTGTGCGGTTTTTGCTCAATCATTAAAGTGAGCTTTTGAAACTGCTTAGCTAAAACATATATTGGATCGTTTTTATTTTTAAACTTGTTAACTTTATCCGGAACCTTATGTTTCATTTTGTTTGAGTGCTTTCTATTTTTGCGCTTTCGCATTCCGTGACAATAACCCTTCCCCTTTGCACCTTCGTCGGAAGACTGGTTAGATTCAGAATTTGCTGACTCAGCTAACATTGAGCTCCTAGATTCTTGTGAATCTGTATCGGATTCACCGGATGTACTTGTGGTGTCACTTTCGACATACCGCTTATGTTTACCTTTTACCAGTTCTCGTAAAGTTGGCTTTGTCTTATTTCACGCTTTTAGTTTTTCTTTTCTGTATTTTACACTTAGCATATTTACAACATCTACCAATGCTTTCAATAATAATTCAACATTTTTGTAGTGTTGGATACCTACCCTGTCCATATAATAAGGAAGAAAACCTGTACCAATAATTTTTCACTTAAGCTTCTCCGGGCATTTCTGAATCATATTTATGGATGAGGTACATTTTATCATAAACAATCCCTCACTGATTTAGTTTGTTTTTGAATACGATCACGAATGATTTGGGAACTATTCGGCTTTAGGATTGATCCTTGTGAAAGACTGAATTATTGCCTCTTTGTATTTCTTATATAACAAGGCATTAAGATTTTTCGTTTCTATGCGAAGCTGTAGCCAATTACGACCTTTACCTACGAACGAACTTAAAAACATTAACTTTGCTTTTTTGTCATCCCAACCTAATTGCGTTCTGACGTCATCATAGTTTTACAAACTCCTCTACTGTGTCTTTTCCAACATCAAATTTGGGCATACGCAAAGTATGATGATTTACTGTTACATAGTTGTTAACCGGTGGCGGTGGGGGAGGATTCATTTTAGTTTTTCGTGCTACCTGGCGAATCAAATAATGTCGAGCAAAAACCTACTTTTGTTTTTTCTTTTTAGTATGGGGTTTAGTGACACCGGTTGCAAGGTTAAACAAAGTATCAAGAGAAGAATCTAGCTCAATAGCCAATTCTTCATATCGTTTACACTTTGACATTACATGTTTGCACTTTAAATAATTCAAGCTGTTACGAAGCTAAATTAATGTAACAATTAAATAAAAACATTTGCTTTACCGTTTCCCTAACACCATAACCTACACCACCAATACACAATTATGTTTGCATTTCATATAATTAATAGGTAACACTACTTTGGACGAATGTCGTGATTGTAATTAAACACTGACCATATTCCTAATACAGTACTCGCAAAAGAAATTACTGTGATATGACAAAAGAAATCAAGAAATATTATTTATGTTTGTACAAATTAAAAATGTTTTAAGTACAGGTGTACAGGAAATATGAAAATATAAATGGAATTGTAAGAATGTTTCAGGCAGCTAAATGTTCGGTGAACGATTTACACGTCTGTAGCAGAAACATGGAACAAAGAGATCAGTAGATATGACGCTTAAGAGTGATCGACCTAGAGTTCGTTTACGCTTCGCAACTCGAAAATTGTGATGTGGGCATGACTTGTAGAAAGAAACAGAAAATTCCAAAGAATGACGTAGTCACATAGAAGGTGACGAGCTGGTTCGAGTAAACTGGAAAGTTAGTCGAAATCCCGACTTGATAGAGAAACGAGTAGCAGTCGGCCCAGATCCACTCCGAGTTGGGTAGCCAGCGAACTCAGCAAGTACGTGGTATGGTATTGTCTTCGATCGTTAATCGTCATGGCTGTTGATCTCTGGTTGAACTTTAGTTGATTTATTGATTGTTCTAAACCAATTAATTGAATATTGATTTTTGGTTAAACTTTGAACCATATCACAACTGGATATACGATGAATTGTCTGATAATGTAAATTATGTTTTGTCATATCAGTACTAGCGCAGTATTTAATACTAGCCAAAACAGATTTCGCCTCTGAAGCATTCCAATGTTAATTGAAAAAGGAAATTTCTATATTTCATTTATCCATTCCTATTCCGATACCAAACTAGCAAGTAAAATGTTATCAGCGACTGAGATTTATCAATTGAGTCACATGAGTATAATTCTGAGCTACGAACTGAACTGATCGAGTCAGCACCCATTCCTAAGCCCTTTTACCCTTCAATAGTTGGACGGTATTGAAGTGGGATTCTTACGAATGGATGGTGGGATCAGACCCCGGAACTAATTGGGAAATACATCTTTCACACACGATTGTGATTAATTCCTGGGAGTGTAGTTTTCATCTAGAGATTCTATGTTGGGTGCCGGACATCATAAATTAGTAATTGACACTGAAGTATCTGACATTAGCCCGTCACACTCAACAAGATGACATGTTGGAAGCGCCTGTTTTTATGACACAGTTGTAGGCGACGGTTTGGTAAAAAGTATTAGACTAAATAATGATTTTGATGGTAAACAGAGTTTTAAATAATATTGTAATGTTGCGCCAAAATTTTGTCAAAAGGTAGTAACGATCCCGACATTCTTTTAAGTAAATGTATCGTATTAATGCTAGAAAAAATAAATCGTCCATGGTGGAGGTTAAATTGCCCCGACAATTAATTCAAGATTCGACTCAAGTTAGAAGCTGCTTAAATCTGATCGCGAAACGTTTTTGTTCTGAGGAGTACAAAACCTTGCTATACTAAAGTAAACATGTAATGCCAAGGTTTACACGTAAACATAGTGAAGGTTTAGATTTTACTGAGTTAGAACTGGATGAACTTTATGCTTTGTACAATATAAAATTTCCGCACAGACAGGCTAAACAGTTATAATACAAGGTCAAAGTCTAGAAATAGGAATATGGCATCGGATGAAGAAAAACAACCTATACAAAACATCGTTAATGTTTACAGTTTCTCATATCCGACACCAAGGTTCAATGCCAAAACGGATGACACTGAACAATTTTCTAAGTAGTTTGAAGACGCGAAAAGGCAACGGAAGACCAGACAAAAGAATTTTTACCAACCACTTTTGTGGGCAAAAGTCGCGATTGGGTAGAATTACGAATCAAAAAGCTGGGACTGGAAGCAAAACCATATGAAGAATTTAAAAAGGCAATTATACAGGCTTTTAGAAAAACAAAGGCTACAGCAGACCCCGACTTATTTTTGCGACAGCGGGTACACAAGGAGAACGAACCGGTTAAAGACTACGTATACGATATGATGGTCCTAATTGAACGTTTTGATCCGGATTTGTCCGAGGAACATGCATTAAGTTTTATCAAAAATGGATTGCAACCATATTTATTGGAGAAATATGGAGGATATATTAAAGAAATGGGTTGCCATCGGTATAATGTTGATCGTATTCAAAAGAAATTCAAGGTTCACAAAAGTACAAAACGTAAGTCAAAGAAATATTCTAAAGGCAGAGAGAATGTGAATACGTTGTCAGATTGTTCTGATGACGAAGTAGCGTTATTCGGTCGACTTCCTTCTACTTCTTCCTCAGAAAACTGACTCAACAGAGAGTGCAGTCTTCAGAAGAAAGCGTGAGAAGAGAAACGGAAGCACAAGCGTAACAAAAATAAAGGAAAGCAATCTTTGCAAAGTACCGAACATAGTAAACGTAAAAATGAGGAAGTAGAAACGTTGGCTAGGAAAATGGAAAATGTATCAATGCACGTAAATAGGTCAGATGAGTAATCATCCTCTGATCTGGAATTAAACCAAGAAAGTTACAAGTACAAAATTTACAGGTAAAGGACCAAATAAGAAAAATAACAGAGGTAACCGACAAAATGGTCACATTGCGAGTAATAACTTTGCTAGCAATTCAAGTAGTCACGAAAACTAAAATTTTAAGTCATGGTAGTTACGGGTCCAGAGACCGAGGTGGTAAGAGTTATAACAATAATAACAGTGGTAATTACAATAATAGTGGTAACTACAATAAAAACAAAGGCGGTAATTACCGAGGAAATTACAAACAAAACCAAAATTGCCAAGCTAATAGAGAAAACTAGACCGTATGGTAACAATTATTAACCGAGATCAAATTTTGGAGGCCGTGGACGTGAAAATTGGTCTAGAGGTCAGCGTAACCAGTACCAAAGTGATAGTCAATATTACTATAAATCACAGAAATATCAGCAGCCGTACCAACAACCGCATTTTTAGTAATGTAGTAGCGAATCCTCAACCAAATTAGAACCAACTCAGGTACATAATACAACACCAAATCAAATATTTTGCTCGCGATGTGGAGGTCCAAATCATGTTAGTTCCGCGTGTCTGGTAACTAACATCTATAAACTAAATAAGCCAGTAATTGAACAGGGCACAATTACGGCTAAGCAGGAGCAATTAACAGTAAGCTTAATTTGTAAGGAAGAATTGACATTTGTAAAAATTTCAATCACTGGTCAGAAAATGGAAGCGTTAGTGGATTCGGCGTCTAAAATTTCGTTAATAGACAAGTTCCTGGTAAATGGTAATATGCGAATTGTGTCTGTGGACACAAAGTTAAGAGTGACCCAAACAGTGATAACCTTAAATAAAGTAGCCATAGTAAAATTTGAATTATCAAATAAATCATTTTACGATAGTTTTAGGATTGTAGAACAATTCCCGCAGCACATTTTGATTGGAAATGATTTTTTGATACCGCATAAATCGCAAACTAGTTATAAGGATTGTACCATAACATTGGATAGCTTTGGCAAACCACTGCAAAAGTGGTTGACAAATTTCCAAGTGTTATATATGGTCTCAGAAAATATGTTATCAACTAAGTCAATTTCTACGGCCAACGTTTGTAACGGAAAGGAAAACTTATCTCCCGCCGAGGACAATATTAAAGGTACCTCTAAAACTTATCTCCCGCCGAGGACAATATTAAAGGTACCTCGAAAACTTTGCTACTCCCGAACAGGAATGGAACAATTATTGGAACCATTGCAGAAATTAGAAAGTGAATACGGAATTAAGATGCTAACAGCTTTGTTAAATTTAGAATCTGCAATAGTAGAAATTACAAATCCTAAAAATGAAAAAATTGTATTGCCCAAAGATTTAGAAATAGGTAGCGCCGAAAACGTGTTTTTCCACGACACAGCAGTTACAAAGTAGCGCAACGAATGAGTGAAAAGGAAAAACGTTTATTAGTGGAAGATAGAGGCTATTTGACGAACAACGTATATTATTTGGTGACGATGCAGTCCAGAAATTAGAAAACAACTTTTAATGTTATGTTTTGAATATGCAGATGTATTCAATTGGGATAAGGAAAGGTTAGGGAAGAGTAAAAGATTTTGAATACACCATTGAGCTTACCACAAAGACGCCATGGAATAAACCTCAGTATCCCTTGCCAAAAGCATGGTTACCGCAAGTACGAGACGAAGTAGTCTTTTGAAACAGAATGTGATTGAGTATAGTGAAAGTTGTTTTAAAAATAGTCCCATGCTCTTCGTGAGAGAGCCGTCAGGCGATCTTAGGCGGTAACAGATCTGAGAGAATTAAACAAAAGAGATGTGTTTCACGGTGAAAGCCTTCCAAGTATAGAATCGTTGGTTTCGTCCATTGCAGGGCACAAATGGATGGCGAAAATGGACTTGAAAAGTGCATATTTTTGTATACCACTTTCTAAAGATTGTAGGCAGTACACAGCGTTCAATATACCTTCATTAGGAACGTTCTAATTTAAAGCTTTGTCAATGGGCTATCTTTCTTCCCCAGCTGTGTTTTCGAGACTTTTGGCTAAGACCTTGGCGAATGTAAGTCCAACTAACGTAGTGTTTTATATGGATGATATTTTTTAGTTTCACGATGAAGAAAAAGCGATACAGCCAATATTATATCAAATTTTTTAAAGCTTACGTCAAGCAGGGCAAAATTGTCAACTGAAAAGTCCCAATTTTTGTTTCACTCAATAGAGGCGCTTGGACACGTGATTACAGATAAAGATTATGATGTTGCAACGCGAATTAAAAAGTCAGTGGAAACTTACGCAGTACCAAGAACCACGAAGCAGCTGCGTAGCTTTTAGGGTTAACAAACTTTCTGAGAAGGTTTTGTTCACGTTATGCCGAATTAGTAGCACCACTACAATGTTCGCAAAGGAAAGAAATTTCAATGCGGTGGCGAACAGGCAGCGTTTGAAGTTTTGAAACACAAACTGGTACAAGCTCCGAGCTTGAGAGATTATGATGGCAATTTATCGTTGAGACTGCACAGATGCAAGTACAAAATGCATTTCAGGAATTTTGCTACAAAAATCGGCAGAGGAAAGCGAAGACATGTATATTATTTTATTTTTTAAGATTATTGACGAAAGCAGAAAAGAAAAGACCGATTTTGGAAGCGGAAATACAAGTTATTGTTAGTTCTCTGAAAAGCTTTCGGTTTTATTTGTTAGGAAGAGAATTTGAATTATTAACGGATTCCTTACCGATAACGTATTTGAAAAATTCTAATAATTTGTCACCGAAACTAGCACGAGCAGTGATGTATATGGATCAATATAATTACATTCCAGTGTACGTTAAAAGTCAGAACTGCGCAGGCGGGTTGTCTAGGCGTAGACAAACATTGAAGCAACCAGGTGATTTTGAAATGGATGAGGTACAGTTTAATGTTGTAGTTGAAAGCGTAGTAAATTTGGAAAAACTGCAGAAAGAGGATAAATACTTTGGTCCAATCTATAAGTATTTGAAAACAAATGTGACAAAAGACCCAGAGAGTAGAGAAACAAGCTAGATACTATGAACTTCGAGGAAACAAGTTGTATCGCGCGTATCGATTGGCGAATGTTATTAAGTATGTGGTGTGTATTCCGGACAAGATTAAAGATAAGGTATTTAGGTTAATTCATGATGCAACACATTTTGGATTTTCTAAAACTTATAAGGCTTGTTTAGACAATATATAGTTTACAAAAATGAAACAGGTTATTGCCTTAAAAGTGAAGCAGTGTCAGAACTGCCAAAGGGTTAAACACAAGAAGAGGAAAACTCCGATTACACCATTAACCTTTACTAGGTATGAGCCAATGCAGAGAATTCAAATCGACGAGGTAGGTCCATTGTGTAGATCTAGCCGTTATCATAAGTATATTTTAATAATAATAGATATGGCAATAATAAGAGACATGGCTGTATCTATACCAAATGTGGAAGCAACAACTTTAGCAGATGCTTTGATGAACGAAGTATTACATGGAATACCAGAAGCAATACTTTGGGATAGATCCAGTTCACATAAGTCGCACGTGTTTGATGAACTAACCAAAAGAACAGGAATACAATTAGATTTCGCAAATGTCGAACATCGCAGTTTAGAAGCTGTGAAGCGTTATAACGGTGTTATACAAGACGGTCTACGCCATTTTGTAAATACAAAAGGAACTGATTGGGACACCCACTTCAAACCAATTCTGCTGGGTTCGAACACCGCAATTCACGAAGATATGAAGTACAGTCCATATTATCTTTTTCATGGGTTTCAACAGAGATTCCCAGTAACCGCCATGTTGGATTTGCCATGCCAACATGTGGATAATGAAGTGAGATTTCAACAATTGGAAACTGCCAGAAAATTAGCGTATGAAAACTTACACAGGAAATTTAAGAAACGAAAACAGCAATTTGAAGATTCTAGATTAGAACCGGAAAAGTATGAAGTAAACCAAGAAATACTCGTACTCGATACTACTCCCAAGCTCAGAGTGCCAAAAGCGTTTATTCGTTTATATTCAATTCATGGAACAATCACGAAACGCATCAATGAAAACACATCAAATACGCATGAAAAGTAAGAAAGGCAAGTGGATTGAAGATCAAATTGATCTATCTAGGATTAGACCATATTACAGTATTTCGCACGAGATGAGACAGTAAAGTGCAAAATCAGAACTGTCCTTGCACTGTACTGAATGACAGAACAGGTTTCTTTTGCGAGTGTGCATGGTGTAACTTTCTGTATCTCGTCGCGGAGTCTAGTAATTTTGCTAGTCCTGAAATTTCAGAAAGACTGATCTCGAGGACACAAGGTAGATGAGCCGACATCTTGTGAAACACGTGAAAGGAATTGGTCTGGTGTGCGAAAGAAGGAAGAATTTTGAAATTTAGAATTTACTTATTTTAATTTTCGATAAATTTTGCTATTGATTGAAATTGAATCAATAATCTGAAAAAAAATTTGAAACAATGAATTAAATACTGAATAAAACTGAAAACGTACTTAAAGTATAGGTAAACGTGCTGTAAATAAATAACGTAAACTATTTTGAAGTTTAAATATAGTAATAATAATAATTTCTGATTAATATTAACAATTTAAGGTGACCATCTCTTTCACCACGAAGTTGAACTGTATTTCAACATTCATGGATTCTTGACTTGAGACAAGCATCCTGTTTTGAAAAGATGGTAGAGTTAAGTCATCTTAATAAGACGACCAAAGTTAGTAAAAACAATTTTAAATGGAATTAATAAATAAACATACAAGTGAGTAAATTAAGAAAGCTAGAACAGTAAAGCAACAGCATAAATAATTAAAGGGCTTGAATATGAATGAACACATTATGAAGGAATGAAAGCTTAGGTAGTTATAGCATGTATGCACAGTGTAAAATGAAACAAACTAATTTTGAGTACAATGTGCTAGTTTAATTTATTTTGAACCAGGGATGGGTCTGAGTTGCCTAAAGGACATAAGTAATTTTAAAATAACGTGTTGGTTATCTAAGATAACTTAAGATGTTATATATAAGTAGTGTTTTAAGTGTTAATGTGTAAAGGAAGGAATGAAGGAAGTCTAACAGTTTTATTGATTTCAGATATGTGGAGTACTTCAAAGTTTTGATTGTAGCAACAACTTTAAATTTTTTGGTGTTAATAATAATTAGTTATTGTTTCTTTAAGAAATTTTGTAAAGCTAACTCACAGAATGAAGGAATAATTTTAGTCGAACAAGGTAAAGCGGATAATGCTCAGATAATATTTCAGAATTCTGTACAACTGAATGAAGTTAGGATAAGCCGAAATTTTAGAAGCATTCAGGTTCAGACATCAACTTGACTCGAGTCAACATTTTCTCATCTACGGTGGAAGTTAAGAATACAAAACCTGTGTGTTATTTGTCATGTGCAAGATGAGGACGAATGTAAATCGGCCACTTTAATTTTATTGTATAAATATTTTTAGTAATATTAGGTTTTGTAGGGAAATGTGGTTTGGCAAGAATAAATATTGTTGTTTATATACACAGTTACGAAATTGATTTAGTTGTTAAGTTTAAAAAAAAACAAAAGGGAAAGTGTAAAGGTGAAATAAAAAGCGTGATAGTATTAGAAAGTAGTTGCTGTAGCGCCATTTTTGAAAATTTATCTTTCTTGGCACAAACGCCAGACACGTTTGACTTAATTGTTCTCCGATGTTGCCTATTATTCAAATAATTTTGTATAAAAAGAAATAGAGTAATCAGCAGACATGACGGATGCGTGAGAGGTAAATATTGTACCACTTTTACGCTATATAATCGGAACGAACAAGTTTTACGTGAACGGTTCAATAGTGCCGAATAAATAGTGTAAAACATTCATAACGTTTTCAGTTACGCACAAAGGAAAAAAATCGATACAGCTTTAAACGTAATTTAAAGTAACCAAAACATCACCATGTTCACGTTCACCTTGGGCGTGTTTCTTGATCCTTTAACTTGGATCAACTTGGTACTAAACTTGGATCAATCCAATGTTTTGTTTAAAACATATTTCGAGCTTCAGACGATAGAGCTATTTGTATGTTGCTAGAAGTCTTATACAAGCAGACTCCCGAATTCTAGAGATAGCTTGGAAATGATTGAATCATTTACAAGTTCTCCTTTTATAACTCGGCGTCTGACGACAAACGCTGTTAGGACTAATAGCTACACCAGGTTGCATTGAAATCAAATACAGGCATTTCAAATTAAATACAATACATTCTTCGAGAAAAGTGTAAGTTCGACAATGTTCGAATTGGAAGAATTAATATTAAATTAAATAATAGCTAAGGTTTTGCAAATGAGGAATCGAGTCTCAGTAAACCACGGAAATTACCAGCTACAAATCAGAAAGACAGTTTTACTTACTTGAAACATGATGTCGTCTTCGATGTATCTCGTATGAAAATAAGGATGGAAGTAGGGGCGAGTGTGACAATACTCCTATAGAAAGGTTACTGCCCGTGGCATGGCAAATTGCAGTAACCTCGGTCATTTACTTGAAGTCACATTCAATTAACTCATCTATACGTCACGATGAGTTGTAGCTTTTACTTTCCTTGGTTTACCAAGTCAAGCCGTTTTCTTGGCTATATGCAATACCCGGAAATCTTCCCAAACATTGTCGTTACTTTATTTTCTGAATTTTACATTATTTAAATAGTATGGAACTTTTGTAATGATTTGTCATCTTTCTTTGCTTTCTTATAATTTTGTGATTTGCCCTTTCTATCCATATGGTTTTATATGTGAAATATACAAAATATAATTATTACAGAGTCGAGTTCTGGAATAATAAAATTAATACGTGAGTTCAATACAACATTCATGACGATTTCTTTTGTTAAGTTACGGCTGTTGTCAATACGGAAATAATACGGCTCTAGGTTCGTTTACGATGCGGTATTCAGATAACGGAAAAGTCAGAAGAAAAACAAAATGATTACACTTGTTTGCATCAACTGAATGAGTAGTCCAATAGAAAAAATGCTCTGCTGTGATTGCTGTAACAGTAAAAAAGGGCAATACATGATTATGAATTACAGAATATACACAAAAAGATACATAAAACATATGATGACTAGCATACACACATACATACTCTTGCGCAAGAAATTCACAAACACATTCATTTACATAAAAATTGTAGTTTTATATCAATTTATAATCGTAGTTTGGATGATCCAATTCATCCATAACGTGCTCTCCTTCTTCGAGCTTGAGAGTAAATTTCATAATACATATAGTCTACCTGTATAAGAACGTACTGTCTAAATTTTTTCACCGTCCATAGTGTTTTCATTTTTCTCACTGTAAAATAAGTTTATATAAAATATATAATTTCCAAAGAACTTTCTAGATAACATTTGTAACACCTCAAAACTCTTACAAAACAGAATATTTACACCAACATGGGGGCGGTTGCAGTTTGTAACTGTTAACTGTTCCACGCAATCACCACACTTTATTCTTCAGCAGTAGATGCAGTTCATATTCTTCCAATCACACACTACCAGTAGCACGATCCGGCAGGATACACTTACAGGTTCATTCGACGTTTTACAGAAATTTTGTCCTGGTTTGGCTCCTTTATTGTTGCAGGTATGGTCATGTCCATGGCCGGCACTTTTTCTGGAGTGGGAATAGTTACTGTATACTGACTGATTCTCCCGGAGAGCACTGGAGATCTAAGATATCCCGTCAACCGAATCATCAGGGTTTGAATCCACAGATTTTGGTAGTCTTTTCGGTATAATAGTATATTCGAATTTTCCTTTTTTCACGGAACAGTCTCAATTTTCCGCACTCGTTGCAGTATCGAATCCGTAGGTTTGACGGTTTGTTACGAAAGGTCCAGCCATTTAAGACGGTTGGCTACAGCTTTCAACTACATGAAGTCTGCAACACTTATTTCTCTACGTTCATTTGGTTGCCGCCGAAGATATCCCTGGATGTCACTAATCTCTGCTAAGGTTAGACAGAGTATCAGTCCACATTTCTCGAGGAAACGAACTACTGCAATAGTTTTCTCACATTAAAATTAAAGGTACATTTCCTAACTGAACGCGCTTCATACTGTTATACTTCCGATCTACATGGCACAGCATCTGTAGATTCATCGGAAAATGTATTTTCATGTACACTGCAATTGACGTGTTACAGCCTTTGGTTTCCAGTACTTATTACTATAGTACGGATTCCAATAATAGTTACGTTGCCAAGATGACGCTTGAGATTCGGCCTATACATCTTCACAATCTTTAGATATGTCTCGCGTTAGCTTTAACACAACTGATCTCTCAACCTATAATACTGTTCACTGTTACGAAAAAAGCAGACAAAACAAAGTTGAAGGTTTACGATAGCTATATACGAATTCTTCGCCTTGGTCCAAAAAAAGAGAAGTTGCTCTTTACAGGCAAAACAAAACGAAAAAGGAGAATCATTCATCTTTTGAAAGCTTGATACAATTCGGACGATATCTAGCACATACACAAAAGGTGTTTGAATTACCGTGAGTGTCCTGTCAATCACTTTTGTCTGCCACGAAAAGGGTTGCGGATTTTAGCATTTCCTTCATTTTTCCCTAGTTTTAAAAGTGTGCGACAGTTTTTCTTGAATGGCCTTGGCAAGGTCCGAAGGCTCAAAATACGTCCTCACTTGATCTGCGTTCCCTTGTATCTTTTTTTTGTAGCTACATGTTCACTCCTGGTAGTAAAATTCAGTTTTTTTCCAAGTGTATTTAAAACGCATTTCTTGTGGAACGCCATTCTATTTGCTTTTGTTCCAAAATGTGACTCCTGATCCAACTGAAACTTGCTTAATCGACTCAGGAGAGTCGATTTCATGAAGATAGGAAGTAAAATTCAGGTTTTTTCCAAGTTCGAAAGTATTTTCTGCTACTTTGTTTAAAAGTTTGAAAGACCCCTTTAGATTCTTAATATGATCACAAGGATCGCTACAAGACAATTTATCAGTGGCGTACCCAGAATTGAATTCAAATGGTCCCTCAATTTGCGCCCGTGATGTATACGGTTAGCCTAGAAAAATTTTGTCGAGTGATATCTTTGGTTCAAAGTAAATTTTAATATCGGTAAATCGTCTGACCAATTGACATGTTTTTCGCAATAGGCTATAGTATTCTTAAGCACTTTTCCCGACGATCCACATTTTTTGCTTCCGGCCTGAATTGTGTGATCAATATGGATTTAGTCTTAAGTAGGTTCATGACATGATCCCATAATCCAGACTAATACTTTTCCCGACGATCCACATTTGTTTGCATCCGGCCTGAATTGTGTGATCAATATGGATGTAGTCTTAAGTAGGTTCATGACCTGATCCCATAATCCAGATTTGAATACTGATTATCATTAACAATTTTAGGATAGAATCCGTCTCTTGAAAACATCGTTATGAGACATTTTACTGGTTTCAGGGGAAAATTCGCATTACCCTGTTAAATGAATCAGAGGCAATTAGACAGTACGCATAACCACCCGGTTTTGAGTGTATTAAGGGCCCCACTCCATCGATATACACTACAGATCCTGGAAAAGTAACTAAAGTGCTTAATATGAACCAGTTTTGAGTTAGTTGGGTATTTATATGCCACACAAATAATACACGATATATAGTATGCTGATATATCAGGTATAAGACTTTTCCAATAATAGACTTTTTCGATTACTAGCTTCTAAGAAAGTTTCCATTGCAACTGTTTCCTTTTCATTTAAAGTTCTCTTGTGCTAGTTTATAACCCTCGAAATCATGTTTTTCAGTGACCATCTTTTCGAGAAAGAAAATTAGACTCGTCTTTTGCCACTTACGTATTTTAATAAAATTGGTAGTCTTCCTAAGCAAGTAAACCACCTAGCCAACATGGCCGAAACAGTAGAAGACTTGTAAATGTTAAGTATTGGTGAATGATCAGTCTATATGTATACAATCGGAGAATGAATTAGTCATGAAACTTATGTACCGCCAAAATAGCCAAAATCTCTCACATAGTGTTAGGTTAATTTTGTAGTTTCTTTGAACCAAAATCTACGGCCAGCTTTCTATTTTTCTCGTCTTTTTGACATAGTATATACCCAGCACAACGGGCATAATCACAATAGATATGGAACGGTTCGTTAAAGTTTGGAAGTAATAAGTGAGGGTCTTGGACTATTTTTTCATTTCACTCAGCGATTGTTTATGAATCCCCCAAATAAATGTTTATGAATCCCCCATTTAGTGAAACTATCAATAAATGTTTTAATCCTTCGTGCAATAACTAAGTCCAGCATCGAAGAAGACAGGAGAACGTCAGAAAAGATAAATTCCTAACTACTCTCGAAAGATTTAAAACATCTGAAAAGGTTGCACACACCACATTGCAGCTATGCAATTAATGATGGGCAGATAATTTTTACAAGCATAAGCCAAATTCACTACGCACCCCTCTATTAATCTATTCCCCTCCACTATACATCGTGAACGTTTGAAAACAAGACGTTGAACCAATGTTTGAAAACAAGACGTTGAGCCAATGTTTGAAAACAAGACGTTGAACCAATGTTTGAAAACAAGACGTT
>JAGDQP010047331.1:4005-15056 GCA_022664845.1 Lepisma saccharinum
TTTCATAGCAATACACGGGAATGCGTAACACGTAAGCAAAGGACATAAAAAATACGCTTAAAGTTGATAGGCAATTCACTTATTCTCGATTTTATAACTATATTTAACTAATTCCTATATTGCTTTCAATGTGAAATAGATATCCATTGGCTATATATTTCTTCCACCATAATATTTGTTGTATTTTTTCTTCTATTACAGCCATGTACTTCAACTGAAGAAAACAAGAACAAACTAGATGAATTCACAAATTCGTTAAAGTACGACAGTATTCCATCGATAAAAGACAATAAAGAGTTAGAGATTCCTTTAATGGAAGCCAGAACAAATGAAATTCAAGAAGAATGTTCAAAGAAATATATAGATATAAAAGAAGAGAAAGGATTCGCTTCTGCATTAATATACCCTGATGACGATTTGAAGGACCCTTTATTTGACTCTCAGGTGAGTTTTTACAAATTATACCATACAACAATCAAATTTTGTTTTGAGTATTTTCGTGCTTTGCATCTCTCAATCGTTCAAGTGCTGTTGTGTACAGTTAAATAGGGTACTTTTTGTCTTTATGGGTGAAAAAGTGTATATAGAGGAGGCCTTCTTAAGCTATTAGTCCTTGTTTTTGGTATAAAATAGGAAAGGTCAGATCAAACTTTCAGCACCTGTACACTGGTACGTAAGATAAAAGAAAATGAATTTTACGGGCGGTAATACACTGGTATGTAAAGAAGACGAAAATGTGTGAAAGACGTTCCAAAAATACAACTATCCAAAATGGCGGCGGACTCTACTTATTAAAATATAACATATCCTGAGTTATTTGAATTCTGTCATTCCTTTTTTTAATGAAAAATATTTGGAAAAAATTTTGTTTATGTGCAGTATTTTCATTAACCTTTTAGTTTTTCAGTCTAATTTTAAAAAGGTTTAATTTTAGCCTAAAATATTTTCTTATTTACTATTTTACTTTGAAACGATTGGTTTTACAGAAAATTATGTTCTTACACCAAATATTGTTTGTAACTCGATTCAATTTAAAGAAAAGGTCAGTTAAATCCTGCAACTATGACCCCAGATATGGGTAATTATCTTAAATTTTCTGCAATACGAGGTAACATTGCGAAGGCAGTAATGCGTGTAGGAGCTACATGAGCTTTTGGTATAAAATAGCGAAAAAAAACTGAAACTTTCAGCACTTATACGCTGGTACCTAAAGACCACGAGAATACATAATAGACATTCCAAACATGTAGCAGACTTGGTTACAAGTTTGACATACCTTTTCCTCATCTTGAGTATGTCATGGAAAATTTAAGAATTTGAACTCAGGCAGAGATTCTCGTTGCAGAAGTGACGAAATAGTCTCTGTTATCAAACTTTCTATCATTGGAGGGGTCGACAGCTTACATTGTGTTCCATCTATCAGCTCAGAGTAGTCCATGGCATCAAAATTTATTGAGAGAGCCATAAAATTTCTAACATGCTTTCCTTACGGATTTTGAGTACTTGTCTTTAGTACCCTTCTGTAACCCAACTCTCCTACGTGTTGTCTCTCGTCCAATATAATAGCCAACATCATATTCTCTGGGTGAGAGAAGTACGCGTTTGTCAATCACAGAATCTATGATTCATTTAATGTCATCTGGCAAATATCTCCTTACTTGAACAACCTCAAAGATGTCTTTAGGTCCATATTTCACTGACTGATCTCTCTTGTGTCGAACCAGACAGCAGCGTATGACTTGACAGTGTAGTTTACAAGCACCTTTAGTTCCTCTCTATGACTCGTATGGGAAATGAATAACCGTAAAACCCGGTTTGCACATGTCAGCAATCGAGAGTGACTTAGATTCAAAATCACTTACAGCCAGATCTCGATTTCATTGGCCTGTTTGGATTGCTCTGAGAATATCGCGAAGGTACTCTTGGTCTTTACTTGGATCATTTTTCATTGATTTTATCTGATTCGATTGTTTTAAAATTTATAACCTATAGTTTCCCACAATCACGCAATTGTTTGCCCATTTTCAAAGAGAATGACGCTGGTCACGAGGTATCTCTTTCCAAGTTTTCAAATGGAATGAATGGTAGCTCCCGATGGCTAACATGTGCAAACCGGGTATTACGGTTGTTCATTTCCCTTACAAGTCTTACATAGGATTGTGAAGACATATATATGGTCCTGTTTGGTTCGACATTAAGATATATCTGTCAGTGAAATATGGTCCTAAGCAAATCTTTAAGGTTGTTCAAGCAACGAGATATTTGCCAGATGACATTAAAATAATAATAGATTCTGTGATTGAAAGGAACGCATACTTCTGTCACCCATGTTGTTGGCTATGATTGTGGACGAGAGACAACATGTACGAGAGTTGGGTTACAGGAGAATACTAAAAGGCAAGAAACTCAAATTCCGAAAGTGAAGTATGTTAGAACTTCTACGGCTCCCTCGATAAATTTTCATCCCATGGACTACCGTGCGCTGATAGATTGGAGTAAATGTATGCTGTAGACCCATCCAATAATAAAAAGGTTGACAACAGGGAGTATTTCGTCACTTCTGCAAGAATAATTTCTGCCTGAGTTTGAATTCTTAAATTTTCCATGCCATACTCAAAGTGTTGAAAGGCGTGTCAAACCTGTAACAGAGTCTGCAGAAAAATTGTCCGGACAAGGAAGCAGAGGTGGGTACATTAGAGCAAATTTGTTCTCAAAATATAATCCCAAAATTGGTATAAAATGTGAGTTTAAGGAAGAAGAGTCCTTAACTACATCAACATAAGTCAACACACCCTAATTGGTTGGATGGTTGGGTAGGGTGTGGGTGGAACTCGAAAAGCATACGCGTCATCGTAGTGTGTTTTGGGTTATTTCATAAAAGAAATTAAAATTAGCGACGAGCTGTAAAATGATTGTCAAAATAGGATGTATAAAATCACTCACATTGACGAATTATTAATAAAAATGATCTGTGCAAACTTAAAATACAATAATGCGTGATTTTGTAAAACGGTACAAAAAAATCTTATTTTTAACCTAAATTTAAAACTTTAGGTGTTTTGCGCGAATCAGAATGTAACTTTTTTTTAGTATATTATTTCTGTCATCAGACATCTAAAATGATGTACTTAAACGCTATCAAGAAACAAAATACGTAGGCTGTATAATATTTTCGTCAATTAAAATTTTGGTGTTTTGTCATATTTTTCAAACTTAGGTCCTTTTTATTTTTATTGTAATTTTATTTTATTTTTCCGTTAAACAGCATGAAAATATGCATCTTTTCAGACTTATAAGAATTCGATACTCGAAAATTGTATTTTTCTCCCACTACTGCGAATAGTGTGAATATTTGCTTCCCTTTTTAAATTTTGCCTTTTGTTTCTCCCAACATTTTTCCTTCTTTGGACTTCTTTTCCACCCATAGTTCCAGTAACGATTATAGGCGACGTTTATTGAAATATTTTTCTAAACTTTTCCGATATCGAAGCGAAATGGGTTTTGGGTACGACCCGCTACCTCGTCATGCATTTTTAATTTCTGCTCTCTTTCTTTTGGTTTTGAATATTATTTTCTCTGCTCTGTTTTGTGAAGAAACTCACCTACTATTGTTTGGATTTTAGTCCGGGGTCGTCATTCAACAAGAGAATGCGCAGTTTATAGCTACGTGCTGGATGTGTTTCCGTTTCAGTTTTACAACTTCGAACAGTGTTACCCAGGAGCTTTTAGTAATTATTCTGTGCGCACTGGAGCTCTTATTTATTGGTTTCTGGACGTAGCACGATGCTTCATTATTGACGGCCGTGTTAGGGATGATTGAATGTTTTTTGTCCTGGGTTGTTCGGTTGTGTTCTGTTGACGTAGTTGTATGTTTCAACAAATACCAAGGAAATGTACATGGACGAATCACTATGATCATTTTTTTCTTTTGATTCAGGAATGTAAAATCTACATTTAGAGTCATTTGTAAAATTCTATTCTGTGTTTCGTAAACCTTGATTAAAAAGAAAATATAGTTTAAAGTGAATTGAGATTTCGTTACCTATGTTACTATTTAAACAATATAGACGGATGTGTCAATTTAAAAATAACTTCTTTTACCTTTTTATAAGTAACTTTTGTATAGTAGATGTTGAAAATTAACGCAGAAACTTGGCAGACCCAATTGCTACGTCTCGAACCCGTATCTCCCAGTTACCACCTACGTAAGCTAGCCATTGCACCACCACAGCAAAGCATTTTTTCTCTGCATATTTAATATTAATCTCCGTCTAGACTCTAACCCAGCTACTTATTGCTGGTTACAACAGCCATTCATTTCTCAAGAGGCGGAGATATTTAGTTGAGTAACCTTTGTGTAATCTTACAGTAAAACTCCAGTCATTAATTATGAAAAGAGATAAATATATTTCACTATGGAATAAGAACAAATTTACAGAACTTTTCATTTTTTCAACCGCCATCTTCAAAGTATTCTTTTAAATATGAGTGAAACCAAGACTTGTTGTCATTGACAATACTGAAAGGAAGAAACTGGCAGACTTTCACTCAAATGTGTGAAAGCTTCTGATATTTCAACAGCCAACAAAACATTCAAATGTTCGTTCTTATAAAGTTAAGCAAATCTACCAACTTCTGCCATAAGATGCACATTTAATCATTGCCTTATGATATTTAATAAAATCTTAATTATATTTACAAGCATAATAAACTCGATCATTTTTACATTTGTGTCGTCATCACGTACCCGTTCAAATAAGCTCACATGCAACTACACCTTTTAATGTTTTTATATGTTAAACATGCATATTCGAGTCAGTAGTTGCAAAAAGGAAAGAAACGCCAAAATGATGTCTTGTTTTGCGTGAGCGTTGCCTATGCACAACGCGACATTG
Organism: Lepisma saccharinum; assembly: GCA_022664845.1. Lineage (NCBI taxonomy): Eukaryota > Metazoa > Arthropoda > Insecta > Zygentoma > Lepismatidae > Lepisma > Lepisma saccharinum. Next base: position 8,901 of record JAGDQP010047331.1, read on the forward strand.
AAGCAACTTTTTTTTTATAATGCAATTTTGTTGCACTCGAAAACGAATTCCGTCGTTTCGTAGTTTATTTCCTTCATTCAACTACCGATTCAATTGAGGCATTATTTCTAGAGATAATACTGAAGGACACTGGTAATACTTTTCACACTTCTCTCCTTTCAGAGCGGTAGCGGACAATGTAAGTCTTGTACCGAAGAAAGTGATCTGAAGACACACGTGAAAAATTTTACTGGGAAAGAACACCCTAAATCTCGAATGCGCAGGTATAATTGTACTCTAAACAGTAACATGAAACACCAAATCAACACTCGTAGTAGTGAAAATCCTGTAAAATATAATGTATATCAAAATAGATGTACTAAAACCGGTTCATTGAAAAAACAGGTAAAGATTCAGCCAGGGGATAAGTCATACGAATGTGAAATATGCGGATATAAATGTTCTGTAGGCAGTAATTTGGAAAAGCACATAAGAATTCATACAGGTGATAAACCTTTCCAATGTGAAATATGCGGATTTAAGTGCGTTCAAAAATGTACACTAAAAGAACACATAAGAGTTCATACTGGTGATAAACCTTTTCAATGCGATATATGTGGATATAAATGTACTCAACGCAATTGCTTGAAAAGTCACATAAGAATTCATACAGGTGATAAACCTTTTGAATGTGAAATTTGTGGGTATAAATGTACTCAACGCAGTACTCTGAAATGTCATCTTAGGATTCATACAGGTGATAAGCCCTTTGAATGTAAAATATGCCAATTTAAATGCAATCGAAGCGGTACTTTGAAAACTCATATAAGAAGTCATACAGGCTATAAACCTTTTCAATGCGATATTTGCGGATATAAATTTACTAAACTCAGTAGCTTGAAAAAACACATTAGAATTCATACAGGTGATAAACGTTTTCAATGTGAAATATGTGGATTTAAATGTACTGAAAGCAGTAATTTGAAACGTCATATAAGAATTCATACAGGTGACAAACTTTTAAATGCGAAATATGCTGAATAAATGTATTCATTTCAGTACATTGAACAGCAATCTTATAACTCATAGATGAAAATACATATTGAATGAGTAATATATTGATTTAAATGTACACTAAAGAGTAATTTGGAAAAACGCCTAAGAGTTCATACAGGTGATAAACCTTCTAATGTGTAAAATGCGGATTTAAATTTACTATAAAAGGTTCATTGAAAAAACAAATGAAATCTCACATCTTTGCTAAGCTTTTGAACCTGAAATATGCGGTACTTAATATACTCAACGTCCCACCTTGAAACAGAACATGAGAACTCACACAGGGGAAAGGCCTTGTCATTCTAAAAATTTCGGGAAACAAATCTACTCAAGGCAAGAGAAGCATGAGAATTCATGCGTACAAACGAACCGGCCTAAGATCTCTAAAAGCGATCAAGAAAACTCATGCTCATGAAAATTTGTTTCTATATAGTATATGTGGATAAACTTTGCTTATGTAGATTTAATGATAAAACATCAGAATTTTACAAGGGGTGAAGTCTTAATAATATAAATTATATATGTTTAAATAATCAAAATCATATAAAAAAGAAATACGAATAATCAAGTACAAAACTTTTAGCTGTAAAATCAGAAACCTTATTCTTGCGCTATCAGGCGACGCATTGCTAAATAATAATCCTTTTTGTATCTCCTAGTGGTCATGGTAAATGACCGTAAATAACATACTTTAATAATATGTAATATAATTAATTCAGATAAATATTATGCATATCGTCTCGTGTTTAAACCTGATATGCATTTATTTAGATTTTTTTAGTTATTCCTAATTATTACATGGTTGTATTTTAAGATCTGCGCATGTAGTCTTAGATATTAAACTTTAAGCGAACATTTGAAGTATATTTTGTTCGTCATACAAAAGTAACATTAGGAAATAACAAATGAAATCATCGTACTATAATCTAATGTATTGCAATATTACTTACATTATATATGCATATATATACTTACCTACATTTTTATTTAGTATTTCTTACTTCCACTCACTGATTCTTAGAATAACATTGTGAACCTTCTTGATTTCTGGAAAATGATCAGCCACGAAGTTACTTAGACTAGCTAAGAATAGAATACGTAATGGAATAAATTGTACTGACGTCAGAACGGTAAGCACTGATCCTGTCGCTCATTCCAGTTCAAATCGTCTGAATTTAAAAAAAAACTTTCTATCGTGACCTTACATTTGAAAGATTTTCTTTTTGCAAGTACTTAAAATATCTTTAAAATGTTCATAGCATGCAACTGCACAAAAGCAATTAGTTTAGTGGTGTTGATAAGCAATAAAAGTACAAAAATATTCCTATGACATGAGGCAGTTTTATATATTCATTGCTGAAAGTTGCAACAAATTATTCATGTTGTAATATTCATAATTATGATATTACCTTCATTAAAATATTCCAGACACTGGGTGTTACAACGAAAATTTCAACTTCCTTACTTCGTTTTCAAGTGCTTTGTTAATATAATCCAGAAATGCGTCAATTTAAGTTTTGACGGATAAGAATTACAGTGACAAATTTCTCTGTACATCCTCATTATCAGCCGTCTAGCTGCAAATCCTTCAATTCCCTTAAATATCAACATCAATTCAAAATTCTTCGATTTTATTTGTAAAAATATATTTTTGGATTTTTGCCCAATACCTTGCGAAAAATTGCATTTGAAATGCGTCATTATTCTCCTTTTCAAATTCTCAAATGATGTAATATTTTGGCTTATTAAACTGTGAATATCCTTAACAACCAATGATAAATGGGAAGAGACATCTGCAAGCTTCGTTTTTATCAACATGAAGCGTATAAGCCGCGGTTTAGTGGCAAAGTCCTAATTTTCTGTAAATGGTAACATGGGTCCTATAACTTTAATTACAAAAAATATTTATGGGATATTCAATAAATTGCGTCTAATCGAGTTTTGAACTTTCCCTTTCTTCTAACATAACACTCATTAGTGACGTTTTAAGTTACCGAATTAAATCTTCCAGCTTTCCTCCACCAACCACAGAATGCCATTTACTTTTCCCTTACCGATTATGTGATCTTGGTTTGAAATTGCTCTCGAACATTACTAAAGGTTTAAAATCATAAACAAGGATGTTTAAGTTAATTTCTGGAGCTTCACTTGAATTTTATATTATGTAAGGCTTTAGGCAACTCTTTGAGTTAATCCAGTCACATGGCTAAACCATGCCAATACATATTTTGGGATAACCCAAAATGGAATTTATGAGAAAATTGAGAATATGATTAATTCAATTTCGATCATGAATATACTCACTAGGGGTTTGTGATGGTTGGTTCACTTTGAAGAGAGTTATCAAACTGGCTCATTGTCTTTACTTGGCATATAAAATATGTTAAGTATTAAAGTGAAATATGTAATAATAATCGCATCGTGAATTGTGGGAGGACAGTCTTGAAGTTCATTATAACTCTTACAAGCAAGGGATTGAAATTGTGTTCCCTCTTAAATCGTTTGGTAGCACCTCACCTACTATTTCAGCCCAAAATTGCCACTTAAAAATAATTAAGTACTCATTCTCAATTGAAAAGAAATTCATAATTGCAAGACGTGCTTTATCGTCAGTAAAAAAAATTATAAAATATTTTGAGTGCAATATTCTCAATAAAAATGGATATCATTTTTGCAAGAAATTGTTAATACATGTTACATTATACGGGCCTCAATCCTATTGCATTCGTATTTATAGTGTTATCGAATATAGAATGAATACTTCTGACTTCGTTACCAAACAACCAAAATCAATGTCTTCATCATCCGCAAGAAAACATTTAGTTTCTAGATAGTTAATGCTAACATCCTCAAAAACTACACAAGACACAGTTGCGAACTTTCATTTGATTATTTGTATTTACAAAATACATTTTTTAACTTCAAACTCATAAATGTAATAATCATATTATTATTATTACGTTCTAATATCGGGAACAGTTTAACAGTTTTGATATTATAAATATTACAAGCCACTACAAAATATACCTAATTCTTGCAATTCTTCTGTTAATTTCACTCACTTAGAACATTTGTAATAATTGATTCCGATTTTCCATTTCGACATCTTATTCAAAAATGTAGCACCGATACTTTATTTAGTGATTTTGGTGTTCCCTCCACATCGCAAGATAGTCATTCTTAATATTGTGGTTTGACTACAAATGTCCTATATACGCCAACTTTGATTATTCGAAACTGTTTCTTCGGTTTAAAATGAGCGTTGTTTATTTTTCGGAAATAATTTTCTTTGCGCTGTTTAGACCGTTCAACATCGTGCTAATCTTAATTTCTTAGGGAGAATGTAGACTCTGATTTCCAACATATTGTGAGCGCTTTAGAAAACATTCTTTTTGAATATTAAAACGAAAAAATGCGTTCAGTCGTTATTTACATATCACCAATCAGCGCGCAAACTATATTCAAGATTGCCAACTACGGATCATTAGCGGATGTATGGGGGCATTCCTTCCCCAGTAACTTCAGAATGACTCCCCCCGGAGTAGCTCCCACCCTTAACGTAATTGTCCCCCAGGGCCTCTTTCCTAAATCCGCCCATGCTAAGGATGATATCAAGACGAGACAGACATCAGTCATGTTCTAGTATTGAATTCTTGAAAATCGTATTGGTCTCTATCTCGTCTCAATCTCAAGGTTTCGATTGTATACCCCAGTCTCGACAGGTTAGTCTGGTCTAGTCTTCAGAGTCTCGAAAGACTTTAAGAAGTTGAAGTCCCTTGACTCATTTGAAATGGATTCACAGATTTTCCAATTTCAGTACGAGAACAAGAATATTAATAGGTGGTTAAATCTTTAGTTTCGTATTTAGTTTAGAATTTATATTATGGAACGAAGGGGAAACATCGGGATTTTGACATAATGAATCATTAATTAGCAAATTTAATGTATCAATTATATGAATGGCAATTTTAATATTATCGACGTGATCCATGGTATATTACAAACTAACTGAGCCTCAACAGCGCACAACCGTTTAAATAAACACCTCCATCTTTTGGGTATCCAACGGTCTCCAATGTGCGCATGCCAACAAAACCCTGAAGCATTTGCTCACGCACCATTGTATTGCCCGAGATTCAAATCATACAGGAATCTTTTTTACAATAGTACTTGCAATTCTAACATTACTAAATATATCTTGCTTATCTTCATACTATGTAACGCAAAGAAATGTATGTTAAAGCTTAATCCTTACTTTAGAAAAAGTAAATAAACTGTTAAATAGGATATTTCTTTTGGGCACACGGTTGTAAACAACATCCTCGTGTCATTCTAGCCATGATTGGAAACCTTATTACATTGTCTTTCCACCACTGTAAAATATCTTCACTTGCCATGCAGCGGATAGAGACAAGTCTTCATCGATTTCTTTTCTCAAAGCATTTACAATTTTGGATGAGCCATTAGATGAGCACTCAGAAGTGAAATGCTTCTTCTCATATAGCATATCAAGAACTATTCCATTATCGTCTGCTGTCCTCTCAATTTTCTCCAATTCGCACGCAAACCCTGGTATTTTATGTGTTGAATTCTTGTCGTAATACGGATGAAAGATGGACTCAAACTTCTTGAGTTATAAATTAGTATTTCTTTCCCACATGCTGGCATTCCAAATGTCTCAAACATATGTATAAAATTAAGGACTGAGAACACACAATAAACCTTTTAGCTTTTTGATAATGCTTTAGCATTTTACGTCGATAACCAGTAAAATTGGTTTGTCAATTTCGCTCCTTTTTTGGATTTTTGTTTCTTTGTGGATGTTGGCAAGATATTTAATCTGATCAAGAACTACGTTGAAGGAAACTAGGACAAATGGCACTGTCACATATTTTTCATCGCCTAACTTCTGTGAAACTGTCAAGTTCCTTACTATTTGGTATTTTTTTTCAAACAGACTCGATTCTGATGCACTTATTCTTAAATTATACAATTCAGAATTTGCATCACATAATATTCTTAATTAATGTGAACTCTCTCAGAGACGTACTTTTAGAAATATTTTATGCACAAAACAAGTATTAAAAAATGTGTGTAACATCCAGGAGACGTGAGTACCAC
>JAGDQP010047332.1:428-15056 GCA_022664845.1 Lepisma saccharinum
AGCGCGCTCGACTTCAGTGTGAGCGGTCCCGGGTTCGATTCCCGGTGGGGCTCAAAAATTTCGGTGTTGACCCAGCATCGTGAGGACAATTGGGGAGCTGCTGTGAATAAAATACAGTGGCGATCACAGTGAGAGCTTCGGCTCTCCTCTCCCAACCCGTCTGGTCAGCGTGGGAGCAGTAGACCAACTCCTCCCTTCGGGGAGAGGCCTCATCCACTAGTGGATTGAATATGGCTGTGATTTATATATATATATATATATATATATATATATAGTGTGTTTGTGTGTGAGAGAGAGAGACAGATGGAGATACATAGAGACAGAGAGAGAGAGAGATGTACGGAAAACGAAAATGATCATTTGTCGGAAAGCAACATTTTACAGGAGAGCCGAAATATATAATCCGAGTTTTTCGTTTTATTTTATTTTATTTTTTTAAAAAAAGAACATTTCAAGAGTATTTAAGTATAGTTTTCATTTCTTAAATATGAAGGATTTGTAAATAGGATGCAGTTTTGTGTTTAGCAAAGTGTAAGAAGGAGATAGACTTGGCTAATGCACCCTGGAAAATTAGCGTCCAATTTAACATGGATTTCACACACTTCTACGAGTATCATGGTTTGATGTGGATCCTTTGAAAAAATTACTCAATAGCGTCTTAAACACAATACGTGACATCTTAAAGGTAAATAATTAAAGGCTCCACGATGGGTTTTGTATTTAGAAATAAAGATGTTTTAATAGCGCATGTAACAACTTCCTTATGAAAATTTCCATTACGATAATCCTTACTTCTGAACAGAAAATAGCTCGCAAGGTCTTCACTTAAGTTCTTCATAATTCTACGAGATACATTGAAGGGGCTATTGAGTACTTTTCTCGAAGGAACCACATGAAACTACGATACTCCTAGAAATGTGTGAAAATCCATGTTAAATTGGACGCCGCCGTAGCGAAGTCCCTTTCCCTCTTAATTTCGTTTTTCTCAAAACCTCTCTTTTCCGTAAATTAAATCAAATGTGCATAACGCAGTCAAATTTTAATATGGTTTTATAATTTTAGCGGCAAATTGTTAGGAATTATATTGCTAATACAAAACAGCTAATAACTCTATTTTGACAAATTCCGACAAATGGTCCTTTATTATTTTCCGCATCCTTTATTATTATTATTATTATATATATATATATATTCAAACCACTAGTGGATGAGGCCTCTCCCCGAAGGGAGGAGTTGGTCTACTGCTCCCACGCGGACCAGACGGGTTGGGAGAGGAGAGCCGAAGCTCTCACTGTGATCGCTGCTCCCACGTTTACCAAACATGGATATTGTGTATAGTGTGTAGGGAATATATACAGAAGGGCGTACATACTTGTATCTAATGTTTACCACAGTTGAATGTGTAGATTTTGTTTCCATTGTATCACATATTTCTTTCCTTTGCCTTGTGCATTAATGGCTCGTGCACATATATACTGACTCTTGTGAAGTGTTTTCTGCATATGTCAGCGGTGATATTTCATAAGCTAGGTTGCGGAACATAGACATGTTTTTTAGTACAAAACTGAAATTTCTCATTACAGCCCACAGTTCGTTTCTATAGGGTATGCGTAGACTCCGTTCGACAACCAGACAAGAAAGGGAAAGAATTATGGCAGGAACCGAAGAAGTATGTCCTCGTTGTGGAAGAAATCTGTGGGAAGGGACTGTCAGTGATGAGAACAGCCCTAAAGTGTGCCTCACGTGCTGCAACCTCAGCCGGAATCAATCCGCAAAGCGGGATGTTGAGGAGTCCACGTCAACAGGGCAGTACAGGCTCACTGAAGGTATGTCGTCAAATATCCAACACCAAAGCCATGCTGTGTCAACCTCAAAGGAAGGAGACTCCATGCCGCCATGGGTCCAGTCGATATTTCAAAAGATGGAAGAGATTGACAAACGACTACAAGAGGCTTCCCAAAGACTGGAGAACCTCATTGAAGAAAGACAACAAGAGGCTTCATAAAGACTGGAGAACCTCATCGAAGAAAGACAAGTGGCTTCCTAAAGACAGCAAGAGGTTTCCCAAAGGCTGGAGAGCTTGATTGACGAACATCGGCGTGGGTTGGAGAGCCGCATAAATGCCCAGCAGGAGACATTGCAACGGGAAACCTGGACATTATCTCAACGACTGGAACCCAAACTGGAGTCGCAGGTCGGCAGATTGGAAGCGAATTCCCGGATCCAACAGCAGGTTCTAATGCAAGAGATTAAAGTGAACAATGAAGAGCTAAACAAACAGATTGAACACACACGGAACTCAGTTGAACGTCTCCAGATCGAGGTGACCGAAAAAACCTCCGCCGGCAATCAGGTCATTGAACAGCTGCGACTGCAGGTAGAAGCGGACCAAGGACAGATCCAGGAGAGACTACACACCGTGCGATGTGACTCGTCCCAAGAAATACATCGCGTAGGGCAGGATGTCCAGACTCAGGGCCAGGATGTACTTAGACATCAAGGCAGACTGGACGAACTGCAGACACAAATCACGCAGGTTGTCACGACTGTTGACGTTCGGCACCAAGAATTGGTCACCAAATTGACCCAAGTGGAAGCCCGGCTGGGACAGTCAGAAGATAGTGCCAGAAGTGATCAGACGAGTGTGGACCCATCCGCCTCCAGAGAGTCCGATATCCGAGCTCCCACTTCATCAGGCAACTCATTCCTGCAGGCTGCCATGGGACATGGAGGAGCAGTAGAGACACTGTCAGTTGCTAGCCAACCGCCAGAAAGCGCCACGTCGCAGGCTAGTGGACGAGGTTTCCTGCGCGCTTCAAAGATAGATGATCAACCTACATTTGGTCCTGACGCTGACTCAGTATTTCCCTCTACGTATCTCGACAGGCTACAAGATGACTGTCGTCTCTATGGAATCTCAACAGCGGAGATTTTGCCGATTCTACCCAGAGTCATGAGAGGTGCGGCATGTATGTGGATTGACAACCACCTTGGTCAGTTCTGTTCATTCGGAGAGTTCCGAGAAGCATTTTTGAGAAATTTCCAGACCGAGCAAATTATCCAAAGGAAGCTCACCCGTCTGCGGAATACACGGTACCGATCAGACGCCCGTAAATCCCTAAGAGAATTCTTTTGGGAACAAGTAAAAGCCTTCAAAGAGCTGAGTCCATCCATGTCGGAGGCCGAAGTCTTTTCAAATGTCAAGAATATGCTGCCCATTAGGATCTAGCGCCAGTTAATCGGAGTACAGCTCCGGGATACTGAGCAGCTGTCCATGATCTTGTGGGACAGCGAGGAGATAGATCGCCTTGAAAACTTCCAGAGGGACAGAAACTCATTCCGCCATTCGAAGGGAGCAAACCAGCTCCAGAACCAGCAACCCCACGTGCAACAGATGAGGCAACAGCGCTCACACCGAGATTCGAGGAATTTTCGAAGGCAAACCAACCAGGTACACCCCTACAATGAAAACCAGAGAAGGCGTGGAAATTGGAGACAGCAGCAGCCTGAGGACGAACAATCAGCGTACAATGATTCCCGCGATACGCGTTACCCACGTGGAGGTCTTTCTGCGCCGCGAGGACGGCAGACGCAACTACAGGACAGAGATGCGTTTGATCCAGGTCAGCAGCGGCGGGTGAGGCAGACGATTGTACAACGACCACCCAGGGACCGAGGACGATGGAGGAGACCAAGGAACCCGAACAATAATCAAACAAATGGAGACCCGCCTGATCCTGATACATCCAGGCCAAGTCCTCCAGATTCAACCAGCCAAACTCAACAGTAGAAGACGCTGAACTCGGAGGTTCACACCATTCGCTGCACCAATCTCATGTGATTGCATCCACATTCAGCTATCTATCTACTTGCAGGAACGGAGTATACTACAGCACGTGCCTGATACTACAAGCACTAATGATGCCTCGTTGCGACCAGATGCAGTCGTGGTCTGCACCTGAATCCCATTTCGGAAGATGAAGGTTGTAATTGTTGCCGTTTCAAAAAAAACACCTATCTGGACAACCGATTTGAGGCCAGTTTGTCGATGTAGTAGATGTGGAAACTCATTCCGGCAGGCTTGAAGAATTCTGCTTGGAGGACTGCGAACGCGAAGACACTTGTAGACGAGAGAGGGAAGTTCATGCCCATGAGTCAAGAGAGCTCAGGATGTGTTGCTCTAGGCGTCGACAATTTGTGGCTAAGATATGTGCGATTTCCTTTCGCACCTCCACAGTCCGCCTTATGTACAGAGTAACTTCTTTGCGTACACCCTTTGCTGTACCGGAGACACACCAATTGATTATGACCCAAGGTCAAAGTGTCAAATTAGCCAAGTCGAGCAGCAAGAAGAAAGCGCTCCAGGCTTAGTGTTCCCAAAAGCAACTCCATCCCCACGCTCCGATGAGGAATCAATACTCCAGTTCCCAAACTGTGCTTGCGTAGTACTTCAGTTACAGTCCATGAAAGAGCCGCGCATATTTGAAGAGAGTGTAATTGTTCGGAAGATGTTAGGGCTTAAAGTGGTTGAAACATTATAATCCGCACAGATTTTGCGTAGATATTAAAGGCTTCATCAGGCATAGTAGAATTTCCTATTAGCTGACATGTCTAGATAGAAGACAAACTGTAGCGATCACATGAATTACGGAGAGAAGTTTACAGTTGGCATCACGAACCTCCAAACACATTTGTTGAAGAGTCAAGGAAGCAACGGCAATATCATCGAGGTATATTTCTGATTCTAGTATTTTGAGAAAGGAAGAACTTTATATTTTTATACATTTCCTAGGATTTAAGTTGTTATCATTTGCATATAAGTAATAAACTTGTCTTGTATTCTTTCGTCTATGCTTACCCTATCATTATGTAGATTCTTGTGTCCTTATATGTGAATGCCGCTGTATTGCAATGGAGTCTACACTCTAGATATGATCCAAAAAACTAGTTCCACTGAGTTTTTGGAGCCATCTTTGGAGGGGAGTGATGAAACAATCAGCGTCATTCCCAATTATTTTTCAAACTTTAACATCCATATGCAAACTATTGTAATTTAATATGTGTCTCCAGCATGCTGAGTTTAATAAAAAAACGGTCGAGCCCCCTTTTCATTTTTCGAAGAAAACAAAAGGAAGACATCTGACAAAGTGAAAACCAGTCGCTTTGTGCGCCAGTAAGGGAGGAACCGACCACACATGGAGGAGGCGAGAAAAATGAATAACCGTTCGGTTAAATCGAAAAACAAAAGGTGACAGTATATTAGCACTACAGTATTCTGTTATTGAGGAAATGCACTTCATTGTTGCCATAGATCAACTTGCTGTGATAGCGAATATTGAAACCTTGGTGGCTCGCTTTCAGCGCCCAAATGTCTAAGCATGTTTGGGGAATGTCGCCAGCCATATTACGCTTTACAACTTGATGTATCTTTGCAAAATCCAAAAGAGGCACGTACAAGCAATTTCAGGTGCTAATGGATTTCAACGGAAGACACTGAAAGAAGATAAAGGGAGCACACTACGACAGACTCAAATTGAGTGGAGGACAAATCATATTCGATTTAAAAAAAATTGAAAGAGAAGGAGGGAGCAAGATTGAGGACAGCCAGGGAGAACGAGGGACCCAGAAAGAAAAGAATTCAGAACCTTTGGAATTGAATAACAGCGAACATCTCGTAACATCTCTCAAAGCTAACTGTGCGGTACAAAGTAACTGATTTTTTGCTTTGCGAATATCACGTTATCCATAATGTGTGAGTAAATCTTCGTGTGTGCTACCTCTACTATCGTGAAAGCTCTACGTGTGTGTGTGTTCCGAAATCTCAGCTTCTATGGGCATAATGATTCAAGCGTTGAAACTTTTGAAACACAGTGCTGTATTTTTGAAAGTGATGGTGTCAAGACTGGAACCAAGGACGTCGGTGTCAATGCGTTGTGCTTACCGTCGATGCTGTGATTCTTGGCGACCCCGGTCGCGGCATCAAGAAGCATGGGCGAATGAAGGTACCTGCAAACAGGTGTATATGAGAAAATCTCCGAGCAGCAAAAAGGTAGGACAAAATTTCCTTATTTGTGTTACCCTCGTCGACGCAAGAGACTAAGAGTATAGCACTGCGGTTTGGATGGATGAAATCAATTGCGATCTATCAAGAGGGGAAACACTCTCTACTTTTGATGTACGGTTTATTTCATGTCCTGCCGTTTTGCGTAATGACTGTCAGTTCTTCCGACTATCAGTGCAAACCTTTTTTTTTCTTGCCGGTAGTATCATGCCGACCAAAATCTGCGACAGTTTATTGTTGAGACTGATGCCAGAACATTGGACTAGCCAGCTTAAGAACTTGCTATTTCTTCATTGTTTGAACTAGGCTCCATCACAGCGGAACACTAATAAAACACGAAGTGTCTCAAGCAACTTGAGTAGGTTAGGACCAGCAATATTGTGACTAGTTTATTTTTATACTAATGGCATCCTAAAATTTAGCAGAAACCCATAAATAAATTAACATCAACTTGCCAACATATAACAGATGGTCACTTTGTTTCCTCACAACCTTTCTTTTTTATTAAAAAAAATCGATATGTGTAAGTGTTAATACAACAAACAGGAGAGATTCCGAGGTCATCGAGTCATGAGAAAAATATGATCCAACAGTTCATTTTATTCAATTATTTATTGGTAATTTTGATGTATGTACGCAAGGGCATAACTAAGTGTATTTGAAGCGCACAACAAACGCATCTCGTAACCAGTGCAAGTGAATTCTCCTAATGCAACTATTATATTTTCTGATTGTAACATAATGTATAGTAAAACTGCTCAAGTAACTTTTGGTATACTAGTGTTAGCTAGTTTAATATGAACCGTCTATGGTTCAGAGACGCCATGCATGATCGTAAGGCGTTCTTTCTTTTTTTTGCAGTTCATTGCGCCGTATCAAATGTGTCATAGTGCCCACGATAATTCTTTGCTTTCATATGCGGCTTGAGATCTCAAACCACAGTAACGCTTTGCGAATTCTGAGGTTGTTTTCATTTTAAAAAAGTTAAAAGAATGGCCATCCAAACCCCGGGTAGTAGTAGTATAAGGTTGAAATAGTATTTAGTGTATAGATTTTTATTGTGATTTTTGTTAAGCAATTAACATGTATGTGTAATGTTTTCCAAGAAAGTAAGCAATGACGAATTAACTTGCGCAAGCCTTTATCAGTATCGTCTGTGGATATATTCTGTTGCAATTCCCGTCGGTCATTATGAATTCAAATTCAACACTCTTGTCTTTTTATGTAGGAAGAAGTAACGCCTCGTAATTCTATCTCTTCCACCTTTCCGTCACTGTTGCAAATTCGTTTAATGAAAAAGCTAGCTCTTTACTTTTGAAAAGCATCTCATTCTTCTATCCCTCTACTTCTTGCGAGGCAATCCTAGCGGCAGTCCATACTCCAAATTTTGTGTTTGATAATGTAGTCAGAGAACAAGGTATTTTTTTGTAATCCCCGAGCAAAATCTTAAATTGTAAAGCCATTAGGCAAACAAATAGCAAGCACATCTGTCTCATCCTCGACTTTAAATTGGTACCATGCGAAGTGCTTCAGAACGGATATTTGTGTAATCTAGTATTTCAAGCTAAGTCATGATGTAAAAATTGCCCAGTTTAGGGAAAAGCCTATGTTGTCATTTAAACCCGTATCATCAAAAGTATTATGTTTTGTTTAAATTTGTACAAAGAAACAGGAAAAAGCCGAACACTGTATGTTTACACAAAGAATTCATCAGCGGCTTTAAATAATATTCAACAAAAAAATAGACTTAATCGAAGACCTGAACCAAAGAACACTCAATTGTTGTGTGAAAGAATCTAACTTTGTCCGTCTGTTCTCAAGTAATGTAAAAGATAGTGTTCTCCATTTTTTTGGTGAGAGCACATTAAGGAGGGGAGGACAGAAAGGGGGAAGAATCAGCTTGCATTAATTGTGGATTTCTTATAGTTGTTACTAGTTGTATTATTTTGACATTTTGAATCCCTGTTAGTCAAAATTTATGTAACGATTCAATTGTTTACATATTTCCTAAAAGAAACCAGTCTAGTTGGCTCACAACCTTTCTTTTGTTTTTGTGCATTGGAGTAAAGTTTGGCATAAAGTTTATTTTGTTTTCAAACCAGAACGTTTCATTTCTGAGACAGCTTGATATCCTCGATCCCTGTTAGCTTCTTGCGGGTTTGACCTTCCGTCATTCCCGGGATAGGAAAATAGAGAGAATTGTTTTCAGCTTCAGGAAACAGGAGGAACTTCAGAAGGGTATTCCTTAGGTAAAAGCTCCCATGACTTTCATCCCCCTGGTGTCTAGTTCGAGTCCAGCCATGTTCATTTGGAATTTTGGTTCGTTTCTGTGTGGGTGAGGAAGCGAGCCCTAGGTTTTCTACTAGCTTCCTCATGAGACGGGGTGGTGACAGTCGTAAGAGTTTCTCCCGGTATAAACAAAAACAGAGGTTTCCGCGTCCGGTCTGTGTTCATCACTTCCAGCGATGACGTCCCTGTACGACCAGACCTTGAGGAAATACCTTTCTTAAAAGCTCCTCTCTTCCTATCCAGCCCAATTCAATGAGTTTCCTTAATGTCCTGGAATCCGTCCTAAGGAAGCTGCTTGAAAAATCATCCCGGTCAAAAACTTTAGTTTTTTCTGATTAAAAAAATCTTGTCTGGAGAGGTCGCAAGTTCCTAGCTCTAGCGGCTGTTACAATATATTAAGTGGCTCACATAAGCTGATGCTTGTGTGTGAGTCATCATCTCAAATTATTTCTTGTTTATTATTATTACCTTGTTATCTTATACATTTTCTTCATAATCATATATAGTGCAATGTAAAACCATCACCTATTTGCAAAGTATTTACATAATATATACATACTACGATACTTTAATACTACAATGCTACAAGATCAATTGGTTTTAGCTTTTTCATCACGTTTACAGACTGAATTTTCAGTGGCAATTTAGAGTCAAAAAGTTTACGCATCTGTGTGACAGAATAGAAACGAATTTTCCACTGAGTATCCTTCTGCATGTGCAAACCAATTTAAGGATCTATACATTCTTTCACCGCTTGCGCATGCAAAACTTGACGATGCCCTTTTACTCTACAACAGACCATCGGTTGGAAATGTGAAACCGAGTAAAAATTAGCACGCAAGATTTTCCACTGTTGGTGTAAATTTTTCCTTTACTTTTTACGGAATTTTAATAGAATGGCATTGCCATTGGAAGCATTGTACGTACGGATTTTTGGTAGCGAGGTTTTGTCGTCGATTTTTTTTACTCGCAAGGTTTTGTTGTCGATTTATTTGAAGGCGACTACTGTTTCTTTCAGGCATTCTTTCGGGGGGATTTTCAATCCGGATATTTTCAATAGCTTTCCGAAAGAATTAGTCTCAACACTCGTATTACTCATACACATACTGAAACACGTATATAACAGCACATTCTATAAATATTCTTCATGGTATTTTGAGGATAACTAAGGAAGTACACATATCGTTAAGTAACATTATTGCTATTTTATATTTTAATACATTGCAGTGAAGATATATTATTTATAATTTTCGTGAGACCCGCACGAGCCCCCAAATTATATTTTCTGAAAGAAGCACTGGACAGGCGAGGTTTTCACGTGGAAGTTTTTGGTGGGCAGGTTTTGACATCGATGTTTTTGCTGGCGAAGTTTTGAGATTGGTAATTTTGCTGGCGAGGTTATTGACCTTCCGTGTTTTGTAGCAGCGATAATTTTAACCGTCGGTGAAATGTACTGTCGGTGTTTTTACCTGTAGCTCAATTGTCTGTCGATTTTTTTGCCATCGATGTTTTGTTGACGAAGTTTTGTCGTATAATCATAATTCGTGCCTAAAATTATTGTACCAAAAATTTAAAATTTTTAATCCATATTAGAGCAATCTACGAATATAAGAATTACAGTTGTAAAAAGTCAAACGAACATTTCCTTTACTTAGGGGCCCACCTTTCCACCCCTGCCTCTCTGCGTTCTTTGCACAGGTTAGTTCGTGGAATTGCAAGGGCGTGCAGCGCGCACTACTTAGTACTTCCCATCCTGGGGCAGGCTTGTTCCTGGAGATCGTTGGATTGCCGAAGTTCCGACATTCCAGATTGCCGAAGTTCCGACATTCCAGATTGCCGAAGTTCCGACATTCCAACAGTCTCCTGTTCCGTCTGTCTGAGACAAGTGGTGTTGCGGGACGCTCTTTGTGCCCTGCGTCCGGAATGTTCTCCTTGTCTTTGTTCCTAGGTTTGGAACTTTTGCTGGGGAAGGAAGTCCCTATCCACATATATACTTTAATTTATACAAATTACATATATTACATAGAAGACAAACACAAGACAACAAGGACAAAACAAAAATGAAACTGGAGTTAGGCTTACATATAAGGATTTTATAGATTTAGAACCCAATTTGCTGATAATGCACAGTATAATGCACGGTTGCATACTACATAAGATATCGATTGTACAAGATTATATTACCACTTTATTTTGTTTGAAAAAAGCCAACCTCTGAAATTTCATGTAGTGCTATGGTACATACTATGCAGGATATTGATTCACAAGAACTACGGAACTTAAACTTATAATGAGAGTTATAATGACCCCAAATATGCTAGAGCTGAACGTGGCCACTCAAAGCTCCGTGTAATGCTATAATGCATACCACATATAATAAATCTACTAATGAAATCAGACAGACATGATTGTATTAATTTTCCCAGTGAATGTCTCGAGGATTTGGACAACTCCTATCGCACTGGACTATATGTCATGAAATATATGAGAAATTTAATGAGGCACATACAGATTGTCAAGATACATTGTACAATCGCGAGCATATATTTTTGACCCCCTTGAATGCTCATTTCAGCTATATGAATTGTGGTACTATTCGCCTATTGCATATGCAACCCAACTTGATTAGTGGATTATCTTGTATGCATATCACCTCAGGATGTGCAATTCTTCCTCCAAAAGTAATTTGCAGGAAAAAGAACGAGAATGTGTATTGCGGAATCATATAAATTGCAGGCGTTAGCATCACTTAGAGAAATTTAAGATAAAACAGATTTATTTGGAAGAAATGTTTTTTGTATCATAGAGAAACTAGTAGAAATGTATATTTAAAAACTTTTATATTCAATTTCCACATTTAGAAACGTAATTAGTTAATGTTATAACACTTTTGTGTGACAAGAAAATACTCTGAAGGATAATGAGGTATGGAGCAGAACACAAACAAGTGAGATAAACATTTGCGCACAAAAAGTGAAATAAATGATCTCAAAATTACAAAAAAATTACATTCAAATGTATATTTTTCAAATATATCCCCCGTCTATTTTACACATTTTACCAGTAAGGTTACACACTGTAATTAGTTTAAGAGAATGCCCAAACTAGGAGCGGGATTCAAACCCGAGTCGCCTGATTCGAAGTCCTTAACCTGAACCACTTAACTACGTATCTCATGCAGAACAGTAGTAGTAGTTACGGAAAAGTAGCGATTGAAAAGGATGCAATGGCATGTCTTTTTGTTACCTATGTTTATTTGAGCAGAAGTTATGTGATTTTCAGTAAAAGAATCAGCTTCTTTTCGTAAAACTGCAGTTTAATTACTTCGTTCATAGAGCACTGGAAGCACCTCAAGATATTACATTTTGCCTTCTCATAGCCATGCGTGAGAAATACCAAATATGGGCGTAATGTGGTAGTTCTTATGCCAATCCTGGGTGCAAAAAAAATCATGTTTACATCGCAATAATTGCTACTCCATAATGTGTTTAGTTCGCATTGTGCTTCAATGAGATTATTTACATTCATTTTCTGCTGCGTACATAGTCCAATCTGCTGAAAACTGAAGTGCTGAAGGGCCACGGTGGCTCTGCTGGTAGAGCGCTCACCTCTGGTCCTAGGGGTCGTGTGACCAATCCCTGCTTATGCCATGTGAGCTTTGTGCATGGGTTTTCGCGAGGTGCTCTCGTTTCCTCTCACTTTCCTCATTCCACCAATTCCTCCCATCATTATACATACGGCCTAAAGGCCTTAAAATAAATTAAAATCAAAATTCAAGGGATGAAATTCGTTTGAAGGTATGTTTCTCCTTGCACTCAAGTCACCCCTTGATTTTAGATTAGATTCTACATTTCAGGCAACGGAGTGCGTTTTGGAACAACGTTGATGAAAAAAAACCAGTTCATCTGAACCTATGTGGATTTTATAGGCCTTTTGGAGATTTCCTTGGGTTTTCAAAATAAAATGTGATTAAACGTAAATGTAAAGTTGTGTACAGACCTCGATAACAGTTCGTCACAACTGTGGAATCCAGAGGCTTGGAGTGGGTGTGTTATATTTGTTGGAGTGTTAAAAAGTTTAAATTTATACCGTAGTTTCTCGTTATACAAGTACATAACGTGTGAAAATAATATCATAGAATTCATAATAGATAGACTTAGCACGCTTCCCCATTTCTGTCTGCGCTAAAACTAAAGGAATTTTGTTCAGAGCACGTGATTTTGAATTCATCCGTTACGTAGCTCTGGCGTAGACGTCATATTCTATTGTGAGGTCTATACCAGAGCTGCCTAGTGGGTGAATTCAAAATCACGTGCTCTGAACAAAACCCCACTAGTTTTAGCGCAGACACAAATGGAGAAGCGTACTGCTTATCTATTATGAGTTCTTTGATATTATATTTCTATCTGGTGTCATGGGCGAAATTCGGAGAGAGACCTAGGCGGGGGCACGAGAGAGACACTTTAAAAGCTATCGTTTAAAAATTATGTCAGTTTGAAATCACTGGGGGGGAAGTATTGATCCCCATAAATTCGCCCACGTCTGGTGCCCTAATAGAAATGTTGAGCTTTTCATACAGAGAACTAAAATTATCAAGCACACTTTAAGGGAAAAAATGTTTTTGTTTGAACATCCTACGGTAAACCAGTCCGTAGATATTGCAATTTCCGTCTGCAAACACAAATACTAGCATGCACCGCATAACAGAAATGGCCGCCATGATCAATCATTGTGAATAAAAGAATACCCGCTTTGAACTATTCTAAAGATATATAAACATTAAAAGAAATAATAACATATTAGGAGAGCTGAAGCAACTATGCTGAACAATCTCAGATCGAGTAAGACACATGGAATTTATGGAAAAGGTTTACTTGATTTAAGTAATTTTTGAATTTATTTATGAACTTTCGGCATCTCAGATTTGGGCCGGGAAAGGGTGGGGATTTGGAAGGTAGTCGGCCAGGACCTAGTTCGTAAGTATCATCTTGGCTTTTGCCTGGTATAACTGAAACAAAATCTCTAGAAAAAGCTCAGTCAGATGGGTGACCATTGTAATCCGCTCCCAGAACTTTCCAATCCAATTGCTAAGCTAACATACTACCAACTGAGCTACGTCAGCTCGGTTCAAGCAGTCTTGAAGTTGAAAGTAATCTGTAATCAGATACTATTACTTATTTCGAAAGTATACTTCTGAATTGTTTAATTTTGTCAAGTAATCTTCATTAGCACGAAATATTTTATTGTTGAAAATAAACTTATGGATTATAAATGCCGAGAGGAAGTCCGCTAAAACCTATTAATATTGTAATTTCCACGTCGTTTGAACGCGTTTTCTAGGATGTAGATTAGGAAGTCAGTTATCTTTGAATCAGTTGGGAATGAAACACGTGGAGTAAACCATATGAGAATTTCTGTTCTGCGAAACTGAAGTTACTTTCGCAAAAGTGAATTAGGCTACTAAAGTAAAATAAAAACTAAGTAATCCTAACAACAATCAGTTATAAAATGGTAGTCGATAATCGGGTTTAAGGAGCTTGAAGTATTTTGAGCGCGTATTTTCCATCTTTAAAGGTGATATTTATTAGTTCTAATTTGTCGAGCAGTGAAGATCTGCAAATGTGCAAGCTAGTGAGTTTTGTGCTACGTTTATTGTAATGTGACATGAGAATGAGAAAATTGCTTCTCATTACTAAGGTGTTTTAGACGAACAGTGTTCTTAAGTTGATTAAAAGCATTCTACTGAAAAGTGCGGAAACATACAAAAGCGAATTTGGTAAATATTAGAGTGGTTGTATAGATTTTTAGTTGAAGTAGTATTGCAAGGACACAATAGGGCACGTGAAAGTAGAGTATGCACCCTAGTTTCGGAAAGTAGTTGTCTTTTTCAATACTTGTTTTGATGAGAAGTACAGAATTCTTAGAAGCTTGCTTAGTTTTTGAGACGTATTATTTTGGTATTTTTCAGAAAGTCAAATGATTTGTAACCTTTTCGCAATAATGATGACTAAGTTTAATTAATAAATTTGCTTCAAATTAGACCAAGGTATATTTTTGGTTAAAAGTACAATAGTTAATGAATGGGTATGAGTAATTTCCTTTAAATTCTGATGCCTTCCATTCAAGTAAATTTGCAAGTTTCTTCACCGAAAAATGGAACCAGTATTGAAAGATTTATGACTTTAATAAGTGAAGAAGTGTCATTTGAATAATCAAATTTCTGTTTTGCAGTTAAGTATGTTCTCTAAAAAGAGAGAAATATAAATTCAATTCATGTT
>JAGDQP010047333.1:0-12947 GCA_022664845.1 Lepisma saccharinum
TGCGCTATTTGATAACAGATACTAACGCCAACTGTGGTTAGAAAATTGTGAAGCTGAATTATTATGAACGTTTTAAATGGGTAATAGTACAGAACCTAACTAGTCACTTTTGTTTTTGGTTATTTCAATTTTGTCCCGTATTATTTGCTGAGCGTCCCGTAATTTACTCTTCAATATGTGGCAACCCTATATACACTACGTCATTCCTTGGTCCTTGACAGTATACTGCTCTGGGTGAATCATTGCTGGTAGGGCTAAGGAATTTGGGCGGAAAATGGATAGCCTATAAGATAGAAAGCTAAGAGGTCGAAGAAATAAAAGTTTCTTTTATTAAATGCGTAAAAAAAAGGAAACATTACTGAATTTCTGCTGGTGCTTAATGGGGTAACGAAGAATTTCCCGGGATATTTTGGAAAGTGGGTTGGTTATTAAGCACTGACTGGGCAATTGCAGAAGATAATACTTTGGAAAAGACTATTTTCCGAAAATTATCTAGTACTTTTTTTTTTCCACCAGTTCGGTAACTTTTTGTCTTGTAAATTCTATAAGAGCATGTATAGAGTTTGTAATACGCTCACCGAAACCTATTTTTAAAAGATCAAAATTTCGTTGTACAAATTGTTATAATAGTATTTTAAGATTAATATTTGTGTGTGTTTTTTGTGATTGGGTGTAGACTCGTAATTCGGTAATAGAGTTCCTGTACGATGTAACTAATGGCATCATATTACCATTTTAGTTACTAATGTGATTCTTCCATTACTTTTCTTTAGGCTGAAAGATCTAGGAGGTGGAACGATCTTAGACATTGGAATATATTGCATTCAGTTTGCAACATTTGTTTTTGGAAGTAGAAGGCCAGATGAAATTATAGCATTGGGACATCTAAATGAGCATGGTGTTGATGAAAGTATGAATGCAATATTCAAGTATGATGATGGCAAAATGGCTACATTAACGTCACATTCTAGAATTGATCTCCCGAATGAAGGAATCATTATTGGTACAAAGGGTACAATTAGGGTACGTAAATAGTCTCATTTATACTTTGCATGCAGAAGTTGCCTTCCGATACTAAAGATATTAGACAGAAAGATATTTAAAGTAGAAAAATCATGAAGGAAGATATTTCTATCAAAGACGTAAGTAAACATGGAAATATCTACGTGGAGCCCCTGGTTTAGAGAATAAACAAAATAGTTTCTTTCAGTTGTGAATACTTCAGATATAAAATAGTGATTTTTTGCTCGGAGGCTACTTTACACTTAACACATATTACGACTAATTTCCGAACTTTCTCATTCCATTCTCAGATAAACGAACTTCGAGATGAAATACTTTTGTATGAAATTAAGGAAGATAAAAAATAGACCAAAGGATAAGAGGAAGAAAATGAAAATACGTTACAACGAAAACCGTGTTTACACTATGTCAAATCAAATCAGTTCACGCAGTTGCTAGGCACTTAACAGGAAAAACTTCAATCTGGTGCGACACTTAGAAAGAGTGAATATGACATCTAAAATGTGTTTTTCCTTAGATGATGTGATATTGTGGTATATAATAATTAGTAGTAAATAATTCCGTACATCCTTGATTTGGGTGGTGCATTGTCCAATCCTTTATAAAGAAATACTAAAACCCCTTCTGCACAAATTTTCACATGGTGGAGAATCTGCACGGTGCACGCGCCCACTACAAGGCGAAAACAAACAGATCTCACAGTTCGAGAGACTTGTATCATTTCCAAAAAAAATCTTAGTAATACCGACAAAGAATGTTTGCATAAATTGTGGTGACTATTTATCAGTTCCATTCTCACATTCTCATTAGGGCGTAGTACATATATTTTTAGTATTCTTCATTGTAATTATTTATTTTGTAGTTTGGTATTGCAGATTTAACAACAAAACGTAACATCTTTATTGCCAGTACATTTCTACAATAATGTACAGGGTAAGTCAAAATGATGGACCCGATTTCATAAATTTATTTTGTGAAATATAATGAACATATCTTAATGTGAGCTACGCGCAAGGAAAGGCAAAAGTTCAAAGTTTAGTTGAGTTTAGTTTATGTCCCGCGTGGTTGCATTGTCTACCGCTACGCGTCGCTGGAAGCAGTTAACGAAAATGGTGCTGACTGGAGAGCAGAAATCGTTCTGTGTGCTGGATTTTTCATTACACACAAAATAATGTATTTTATTTTTAAAATCTTATATGATAAATGATTCCACAATAAAATTCAAGAGAATTATAAAAAGTAATGCGGATACAGGAAATTAGCTCAGTTTCAAGATTGAAACTCCAGACCAGTATTCACTTAACACTTGGACGACTACCATGAGACTTTCCTCCGCATCCTGCGAGCAACAGTCCTGATATATTCCAAACCTGGACTTGTAACTTGCCTAAAGTGCCTCCGTGTGTAAAGCCTTGTAGGCTCCAGCAGCAAAAGTTAGAAAATCTTATATGACTGCATTCTTGACACCTAACAATTCAGGAAATACTAATGCTATGAAGGTCGTTGCAAAGGGCTTGACTAAACGAGTTCAAAGTAGCATCCGGATAGGAGAATCTGTCTCCGTATAAGCTTCCACTTCCCCATAGTAACTAATGCGGACAATCAACAACATTCAACTACTAGGGCTAGGACGATGATTAAAGTGTCGTTCGAAAGATGTCCGCGAAACATTTCCAATGACATTCAAATTGGATGCTTACATTTGAAGACTCGCGATAGCGCACAGTTTCCCGACTGCCCTCCGCATGGCTTGTTTTGGTATTTATCATGAAAATAATCTTTCTCAATGCTGAAAAAAGTGGTGTGGTTTCATTTCATACCACTGTTGGTGTTTTATATTATTTTGTGCAAGTATTTCTATATTTACACCTGGAAATGGATCATCAAACCTTGGTGATGAGAGAATTTTTGAATGAAAGAATTTTATAGGTGGGAATAGTTGCTATATTACCGTCAACATAAGTGTCCGGACTTTTCTGTATTTCGATATATTGAAACCAAAATACAATATTCTGAATATAGGATTTCGATTTATTTGAAGACCAAAACTGTGTATTAGTAGAAAATAAAATCACTTATGTTTCATATCGTTACTTTTTTTTAATGCGAAAAACGCCAAAAAACCAGCCATCATCAGTATTAACTTATAATCGTAAAAGTGTATCAGATTCATAGTGCATATATAGTTTACACAACGATTGAAATCTTAATTCGACCTTAAAGAAGTAATAAAGCAGTTTCCATCTGAGAACTTATTTAGTCACATAACTCGTACAATATTTTCCCATAAATAAATTTGCAAAGAAAAGATCGAAAGCCATGTAATGAAATTCTAAACACCAAACGAATTTTGTCGCAACGAAAGATTTGTCAACTTCACTGAAAGTAAACGTACGGATGTTATTTATCTTGACATATTTTGTTACAATGCCAGCACAATTTCGCAAGGACACATTTGTACTTCATGATACTAACTTAAAAATAATTTTGAAGATTGTCACACACGGAAGTTGCTGTTTTACGAAAATAATTCGCCTAATTTAGTTCTTTAACTAAAATCGCTTGTCAAATCTAACTTAGTGTTATATGTTAGCAAGTAATGTTACTCTAATATTCTTTCTAACAACAACAAAAACCATAGTTTAATAAGTCCTTTTTATTGTAATTGATGCAATATGGCGATAGGGGTGTAATTAGGATGACGGTCTAGCGTCACAAACCACGAATTTTCTGTAATCTGTTGCGTTCTATAAGAAGTGTGATTCTGTAATTTTTTTTTTTTTTTTTTTCCTTTTTTTTTTTATTACTTTTGTTTCTTGTAGGTAGCCAATCCTTTCTGGGCTCCTACAAACCTAATGACACCAGGAAGGACCAGGGAGTTCTATTTGCCTAGTGCCTCCCAACCTTTCAACTTTGTCAATAGTGCTGGTTTGAGGTATGAGGCTGTAGAAGTACGACGATGTCTCCTGCAAGGTAAATTTTCGTATTTTATAACTCACTCGTCTCTATAAGACTTGATACGCATGTATTAATCAATGCCTCATTTGCTTTCATTTTTCACACAAGGGAAAAATATTTATCATCTAAAATGTAGGAGTTGTACTTTTTGAAGAAAATTAAGATCAAGTATGAACTTACTTTTACTTTTTAGATCATTGAGTTTCCATTTTCAATCAATCCGAAGAAACATTTTGAAAAAGTGAAACTTACGTGACACTTTCATTACCATTGGTCATATTTACTCGTAGTCATAACGTAGGTGGTTGTGAATTCGTAAAAGAAGCCAAATGCATACATTGTCAAACAAATCAGGCATTAATAACCTGGAGTGCCTTTGCGTTAAACAGTAGGAAAGTTGGGCTGGTTGATCTGAGAGCCAGGAACTTGTGTACACATCATATGCAGAGAATTTGGTTGAGTTACTTAGCCTAATTGGTAGAGCACGCGATCGGGGTTATATCAGTATTCATGCCTCATCAATTATCATCATCTTGTTCATATCACTGCCTCACACTATTGCACGTACGTAACCAAAAACGTTGTAATATTCCCTGCAAAACATGTCGAGTAGAATGACTACCGAGATGATTTTTAAAATGATTTTCTGTTTCCAAAATCAAGTTCGAAGATCTCATTTTGTCCGGATTTTTTCCCGCCAGCCTTGAACGAAGGTTTAATCTCACACAGAAAGAAATTATTTTCAAAAAAGAATATCAAAAATCAGTCCTGTGTCCATTAAAGATGCGTTGTTACAATAATTTCGAAAATATATTCAGACAATATTTTCGAAAATGTTTTGAAAGTATTTGGCTGCTGTGTGACTTTTACAAAAACGCTCCAAGAATATTTCCAAAATATACTAAAATTATTTTCTAAAATATATAGAAAATTGGTTTAAAACTTTGTCATTCTTTAACTTTAAAATATATCATGAGTATATTTTGGAAATATAACGTGTACGATTCAGAAAAATAAATCGAAAATGTTCTAAAATGCTTCCTTAATAGACATAGGAATTATTTTAAACATATTTTTCTGCTGTGTGGGATGTTGCTTCGATATTCTTGCAGCTGAAAAGATAACTTAGGGGGGTACCCTTTTTTTTTCGCTGTTATTGGTGTCTCAAATCTTGCATTCCTCCAGATTCGTAAAGAGAAAGAAGTCACGTTCCGCGACTCTCTCTAAACCAATCAGGTAGAGAGATATCCCTTTCTCATTTTCTACTTGCAGAGTTGTTGCACATCACAACCAGAGCAGAAAGGCATTCTAGCGTTGTCCCAGCGCACAAGTACTATCCTCATAATTTTTAAAGAGTAGAAGGAAATTGAAAAATATTATATTCATTCAATGGGAACTGGAGCTTTTGCATACTGGTTTTAAAAAAAATATACTAATAAATTATTATTTGAGTAAGCCTGGTCTCATAGGACCCTTCGCTCCTCTGTGCAGGTTAGACATATCAAAAATTTAGTTAATAAGTTAAATAACCCATTTTTCGAGAATGTCTTTGTTTCGTATTGTATAAAGAGTTCTATTTAATTCTTTACTCTGTTTTGTTTCAATTCGTAGGTCTACTTGAAAGTCCAAAAATGCCTCATTCTGAAACATTGCTATT
This sequence comes from Lepisma saccharinum, assembly GCA_022664845.1. Classification (NCBI taxonomy): domain Eukaryota; kingdom Metazoa; phylum Arthropoda; class Insecta; order Zygentoma; family Lepismatidae; genus Lepisma; species Lepisma saccharinum. The sequence continues at coordinate 5,639 of JAGDQP010047333.1, forward strand.
GGCAGAACTGATGGATGATGTAAAGAAAATGTTAGGAGTTGTGTATCCAGAAGATATGGTAACAAACGAGAAACAGGAACTGTGATTCAGTTATGTTGGACAATAACTACATTTTGTGCTTTAATCACTGTCGATAAAGTTGAAGTGTTATGGCAAAAAAAAAAAAGTTTATTATTAATCTACATTTTTCCTTATTTTTTTCAATTTCCCAAGAGGAAGTACCTTTTAATTTTATGCTGTAATCACAAGGATTTTTTTCTTTGTATATTTTTTATATACAGTTATACTTTTAATTTTTTTTTAAGAAAAAAATTTTCGCGCACCGTCATATTTCTAATCGTGTTTAGTGCATGATAGCATATTGTTGTAAACATATGAAAGAAAGGTCACAAATGAGTAATACTGACTTTTTCTTTCGTTGTGAATGTTGCGTTGTGATTCAGTATAATGTTTGGGATATACCAACTGTGTTTAAGTTTAAGTGTTTTCTTACTGTACATTTGTTATTTAGAATATTTCCAGAATGTCACGTGTGTGCCCAAATATGGTATGATTTGTTAAATTTATATATGTTAACAACTGAAATTTGTCAAAATATTGAGAGATAATTACTGCCATTGAAAATACATTGGAAGGAAAAGTGAGAATTTGAACATTATAGCTTTATTGATTCTGCTACATCACTTTCGAAGTTACCGATAGTGTAGCTGTTTAATGATCAAACTTGTTATTCCGAAAAACGAAACGTTCTTTCTGTGTTGGTTATACTGTTTCAAAGGTACTGTAAACTGGGTGAGGTCGTACAAATGTACTCTCCTGTGTGAAATGCCCAATACCTCCCAACCGCGAGTGTCAGCCGGCAGAGTTGTTAATGTAGTGGTTTTCCCGCAACCCAGCCGACCAAGGCTCGCCCCTGGGAGCTATTGGGTAATTCACACAGGCGTATACATTTGTACAACTTTACCCCGGGTATTCGGCTTCACCCCAGTTTACGATATCAATTATATTTTTCTCCATCACCCAATGTGGGGGCTATTCATACTTACGTATTATTCCATTAAAAAAAAAAAAAAGGTATGCCACAACTCCTGGTATCCGGGATTTTAGTCTCTTGACGCAGCTTGAATATTTTCAAGTTGTTGAATCTTGTGCATTTGATATTAGGTGGTAACTGCACTTGGATGTGTGTGGCAAGAGTCTTTTGGTAGCCTACTACTAGTATGGTCATTCTGTAATGAAGAAAGAAAAAAAATAGTAGAGGAAAATATTTTTGGTTGAACAGTTGTAGAAAATATATTTATTCGAAATATTCATTAGGTTTCCAACTTTTTCAGACTACAGAACTTCAATTGATTTTCATTTGACCAGCAGTCATTAAGGCAATGTCTTTGTTTTTAACGGTATAATGGATTCTTACATGCAAATAATAAAGCGAGTAAAGGAAACATTGTTTTGTTTAGTTTTTGTTGTAACTATGGCTTAGTGTTAGATTACGAAAAACTGACTTTTATATGATTAGGTATTTGCAGGGATGCACAAAACCGTAGAATTGTTTGAAGAAAAGCGTTATGTTGATCAGGAGTTCTGAGAAGATTGAACTTAAAAAGTAATGCTTTTGTTTTATTAATTTTGTTTGATAATTGTTTTGATTTGATTAAAGGAAATGTCGATTTCCACGATTGGCCTTGGATTAATAATCAAAGATATGCTTAACAAGGTTCTTGTAATGGTACTTGGATATGCTTGTCTGATTTTCAATAGTGATGCTGCGTATTAAACATGATTTTGGCTTCAAATATTATGTCATTGTGCATGCAGTAACTTTAGTTTATATTATTAGTGGTATCTCACGTAAAGTGAATCATGCTTTCAAAAGTGATTGCATTGGTCTGTTCCATTATTGTTTTCCACATAGGCATTTGTTTAACAACCGCTGAAATTCTAAATTAGTCATTGAATTAAGCAAACATTTCGTACGGTTGATTTTCCCACAAATTATTTTAATAATAGTGATCGATTCCGTAGATCTAGTTGTATCCGACGATGCAGACAACTCGATCTGCGAGATCGATAGTACTTATTACAATAATTTGTGTGATTACTCGTGGGAGGATTGCTTGTATGGGAGATACGAATTGAATTTTGACAATCTAAAAACGACCTACTCTTCTTTACACCTTAATAATTTGTTTTCGTACAGTATCTGGGAAGTTACCTCAAGATGGTATCCGCTACCCACCTCTATCACGATCTGAGCCAGAGATGCCTCAAGTCCATTCAAAAGTACTTAGCAATTCTAAACAGTTTAACAATTTTCCTTAACATAAGTGCACTATTGAAAACAGAGTTCAAAAACATGTCGTAAAGGATGCTTTTTATTGATTCAGTAGATTTATCAGCTGTTCGAAAGCAGAGAACAGCAAAATATCATTGTTGGTGATTGAAATGTTACTGTCATTGTACTCATGTTTGAACACATTCCTTAACAAAGACAGACCGATATAATGCCTAGAATGTCATAAATAGTAATTCATATCGAATGGTTCGAAAATTGTGGGAATTTAACTCGTTATAATATATTTCTTAATTTTACATAATGATTTTTGTATGCAAGTGATGCATCCAAAAATCGTGTTCTGTGCATATAAAATTATATGTTATTAATTCATACAACCTCACCACAACTAGCATTTTTATTTTTTAAGCAACATTGACAAAGATACTTGAAGTTCAATTTTTTTTCTTGATGTTTTGCTCTGACAGATTTGTATACGAACGTTTATAATTTTATTGGCTCTGTTTCTCTTAAGCATTTCCCAACTTTTGTAACAATCTTTGCAGATTTATTTATAATCTGTGGTGTGTAGATTCGTGAATAAATGATTAACCACGTTAATATTGTATATGGTTAAATTAATAATGCACGGAACATATGGATGTTTCCTTTAAAGGATTTTCTTCATAGTATTTCAGATGAACATTGTCGGTTCACATAATTGGTCTAAGACTCGAAGTTGGTGAACACATTACGGTTTGGTTCATTAGATGCAGTTATGCAATAAGGATGCAAGCGCCATGTTGTGTTCTTGAGTTCTGTAACGCGCAAAGTGATCATGAAATCGTCTTATGCATTTAATAAACTAAATGAATTTCGAAATAGGTATTTGGGTTCGTTCGTTTTGGACGAAATTGGCTGTAGCGAAAATGTAAGGTTATGTAGTTAGTTCCGAATTACATGACTACGACCAGTTTACTTGGTGTTAGATGCTGTGAAGGCATTATCATAATTGTCATTCCAATATTCCGCTCTACATTCTGCTTATCGTTAGATTTCACTGGTTCCTGTAATTGGGACAGAGTAATTACGTGCTGAGTCACAAAACTCTGGTATCTTCCGTTTTCGTGTCAGGAATCGTTTGTTTGGTGGTTTCTTCCACTATATACAGACTTAAAACTATCAAATGGTTGAATTTTATGTGCTACGTAGATACGTTAGATTTTTTTTTTTTTTTTTTTCAAAGTTACGAATTTTTCGTTTCACTTGCTACTATGCGCGAAGTAATTTGAGTTCCGTATATTGATATATATTGCTAAACCTACGAGGAATTGTTTACTACAAGGCAGTGAGCGTATCCACCCTCATACTTATTTTTCTCCCCAATATTTCATTTAAATAGTACATTATAGTCATTGATTGACTTAATAGTTGTAAAAAAAGGTTAAAAATACGTACACAGTTATTATTCTTATTGAGCTTTATCATGTTTGATGGTAATTAAATGTATTGAACATCTGTGTAAGGGGATTATGAAATGATCAACGTTATTTGTCGCTAGTCGGTTTGTGTTTTTTGCAGAGTAGACAATCATCATACAGCTTAATCGTCGATAGTTGTTTTAAGCATCACTTTCTTTTCTTCTTCTAAAGTCTTATTGCACCTTCAGTGAAAATTTGTTGTGCCTAAACCGGTGTTTTTAACGTTTTAGTGTTGGGGGATGAAGGTTTGCTTCTTTGTGATAAAATATTCCTGCTGCTGTTTGGTACCTTGTCTCTGATTATTAGTAACTACGTGTGAGTGTTTATTGTGTGCATGGAAGGGAGATGAATTTTGCAATATTCCGTAATCAATAAGTTGTCATTTTTTTTTTATGTAAACCAACGTTTCATTTTGAATACTTATCGAATTCTTTTGTCAGTTTCTTGCAGAATTGACGGTAATTTTATATTAAATATGTACTAAAACGATAGATTAATCTAGTCTCATTTTATGTAAATTTATGAATTATATGAATAAGAGATTTTTAAAATACGTAGCAATAATACGGACACTGTTTTTAACTCATTTCCTAGAATAATTAGTCAAAAAATCTTTTTATTTTATCAGTGTCAAATTTTAATGATACATTGTCGTCTGTGGTCTTTCTTTCCATAAGAGTTTTTTGGAAATATAATTTTTGTACAATAAATTATTATTTATGCAAAATGTTTGGTTTTGTTTCTATTTCTGTGTAGTTTTTAATCATTTCCAAACTTCAAACCTGATGGCTTCTTTAACTTCTTGTTTGTTTATTCATTCACGACTTATTCAATACTAAATTTGAAGTTCCAATTGAAATGCCTTTTACATATTAAAAAAAAAAAATCGTTAAATTTAAAATCCATCAGAAAAGCATTTATATAGTAGCCGAAATACCTTAGCGCCCTCGCCCCGTTCCACTACGAGCAAAGCACGGATCCTTCTCTCCCTCTTTTGCCACAACCACACAACTTTTTCACGCGCTATGCCACGCTTTTTCTTCCATCGTCGCCAAATTTCTTTCCGAAAAAAAAAAAAAAACATATGTGCAAGAATTAGACAGCGCTATTATTTTTCACTACCAAAGAAATTGTATTGCAGGAAATGTACAGTAGGGCTTGTATAAGGATATGTTACCTTATTTCGAACTTATATTCATAGGAATTTTGGTTTTATTTTGTAACTAGCTTACGAAATCAAATCCAGTTTTTATGAAAGCAATGCATTAATTCGGTCATTTAATAAATAAACTAATGACACGTAGATCGATTTTTAGTTTCAACGTACCTGTAATAATGCATATTTAACATGTCCCACCCAGCCCGTCTCCGTCTCTCTCACACACACACAATATATGAGATTGATTCCTGCGTAGCCTAGTCGGTAGCGCGCTCTACTTCAGTGCAAGCGGTCCCGGGTTCGATTCCCGATGTTAGCTAAAAAATGTCTATTGATCCAGCATCGTGAGGACAATAGCGGGGTGGTGCTGTGAATAAAAGACAGTGGCGATCACAGTTGAAAGCTTCGGCTCTCCTCTCCCAACATGTCTGGTCAGCTTGGGAGCAGCAGACCAACTCCTCCCTCCGGGAGAGGCCTCATCCAGTAGTGAATTGAATATGGCTGTGAATTATATATTCGTATAATGATCATTCTATATAACAAATATAGCTTTTCTTGTTTTAGATCCTGTCCCAATTCAGACACTTTTGTTTAAATTTGGCGCCTCCTGCCCGGAAGTACTTGGTATTGGATTTGGCGGCTCCTGCCTGGATAATGGATTTTCACCTTGTAACCACGGTCTGGAAATTGATATTTTTTAACACGTCGTATAACAAAAGCTACTAACACACACACACTGAAAGAGATAACTCGGCCTGAGCCTTAGATGCCCCTAAATCCCATAAATAAAAATCAATTCAAAAAGATAACAGTACAGATGTAACTTAACACTGACACCAGCTAGCAATAGCATAACCAAACAGTACAAGAAGTTTTCAACTTCTAAAATTTCAATGTAAAGGGCGGGATAAAGAGGAATTTGGCAACCTAGGCACCAGCGAGGGTGGGGAGTGAGGATACAACCACCCTGTCAACACGCGCTGGTTGTAAAACTCCAGGATTCACAGGACATCTGTTGCAGTGGAATTCCAAGAAGTTCGCAGGGTATGTATACACGTGGTTGCTATGTTCACTGCTCCGTGACGTCACCCCTCACAGCAGGTGTATCCAGACCTCTTACCCCCTACGGGACTACAATGTTCCCACCCAGGTGCCTACACACACTGACCTTACAATTGAACAATCTGCCTATCAGTATTACTGATGACAAACTTGCAGTGATGTAATAAGCAGTCGTTAACAATATACTGTCCCCGCTTGTACCATGATGGAAATTTCCTGAATAGTAGAACTCATTTTACTAACTCTTTGCACATGGTATTCGACCATAGACCAGGAAAATGAAACCATACCTGGTTGCTGTATTGAGAAATTAGTAGCTAACACACTGCCTTGATTCTGTTTTTCTTAATAGGAGTTATGGTAAATCAAAAGGTAAGTGTTTGTCTAGTTACGTAAAGAAATGTAAGTGTTGTATGCACCGATACAAGATAGTTTATTACCGTCACCTTTTGCGTTGACACAGTTACAAATCTATTTCATATTTTTCGAAACTAGCTCATGCAAGGAACTCCACTCTACACGTGTAGTTTCATTACCCAATATAATTGCGATACACATACTCTGTATATATTTTGTAAAAACTGTGCGTCTCAAGTTACCCAGTGGGTTGGGATAACTTTAGATACTGGATAAAAATATGTATTGAAAAATAGATTTTCGTAGAATGAAGCAAATTAAGCCAACTTGGGGAAACGTAATACACTGTAGATGCCAGAAAAAAAGATTTTATTGAAAATATATATATATATATAAAGAAACTAACACCTTACAACCTGCACATGAAAGTGTCTGCCTCGTGAAATATTTTCGCCACACTCGATTCTCTCTCACCTCAGTTTCGTCGTCGATAACCAGGAAAACTTACACATTATCTATTTTTAGAGATTTTCGTATGAACTTAACCACAACCTTCTTGTTTTTATTCTTCCCAGTTACTTGGGCTACCATATTTTTGAGAAGGCAAAACCGTGGACACTTCAACCATATTCATAAATATTGGTAATTCGGTACCACTACCCAACACCGGCAAATTGCTAAATTGTTCAAAATTTACACTAGAGGCATATTGTTATCTTTTGTTGAAGGAACATTGCACACACAAAACTCTGGAAGTCTTGAAAAACAGAGAACAACAATATGTTTTGGGAGTTTGTGCGTGACTGCTGACCAGTGCACCTCGTGTGATTTGTGCTCTTCGAGGAAAGAGGAAGATAGTGAAATGATGGACTAAGTTCAACGGACATACCTTACGCACGAAGTGACCACGCACGTACACGAAACATACATATATACAGCACACCTTTATTACATTTTATCAACCACCCTCTTATA
>JAGDQP010047334.1:2484-15055 GCA_022664845.1 Lepisma saccharinum
TCTTTCTCTATCTCCTTCTTTCTTTCTATCTCTCCTTCCTTCTTTCTTATCCTCTCTCCTTCCTTCTTCCTTACTCTCTCTCCTTCCTTCTTTCCTTCTCCCCCCTCTCCTTCGTCCTTCTTTCTTACTTTCCCTCTCCTTTCCCCTTTCTCTCCCTCTCTCCTTCAATTTTTCTCTTTCCTTCCTTCTTTCGTTATCTCTTCCTTTCTCCTTCGTTCTTTCTCTCTCTCCTTCCTTCTTTTGTTATCTCCTTTCTCCTTCGTTCTTTTTCTCTCTCCTTTTTCACTCCTTTCTTCTTTATCTCTTTCTTCTTTCTTTATCTCTCTCCTTTCTTATTTCTTTATCTCTCTCCTTTCTTATTTCCTTATCTCTCTTCTTTCTTATTTCTTTATCTCTCTTCTTTCTTATTTCTTTATCTCTCTTCTTTCTTATTTCTTTATCTCTCTCCTTTCTTATTTCTTTATCTCTCTCCTTTCTTATTTCTTTATCTCTGTTCTTTCCTTATCTCTCTCCTTTTTTTCTTTATCTCTCTCCTTCCTTCCTTCCTTTTTTATCTGCTTTATTTTTTCTCTACATCCTTCTTTCTATCCCTCTCTCCTTCCTTCTCCCCCCCCCCCCGATTTCGTTTAGGCGTTCACGACAGACGAACAAGCTGAAATTTAATATCAGTAACCCAACCTGACTCGATCCTGTGGCCTTGAATCACTTGTTTTCAACTTTGAGCATCTATACTATATTTATGGATCAATGTTCTATCTTGCCGAGCGTTATGGTGGTCCAGATGAATTTGACTTGAAATTGCGATGCACAATGTCTGCATGCGAGGTTATTTGGGTCCGCATATCTGCAAGAGACAGCAGAAACCACGCGTGCAAGGATTTTGGGAGATGGAGAAGCGCAGCAACCAGTTGACTGGCGCTGAATCCTAGATATCGATCAGCTGGTTGTGTCGACCCCCCTCACTGTTGGAATTGCAGTAGGGAAAGAACGTTGCGATTTTTCTGTCTCGTCTCTTGTCTGTCTGTGTGTGCGCTTACAGGTGGTCGATTGATCGCACTTTTTGTTTCTCGTCGCTGTGTACTTGCAAAACAAAACAAAACAAACAAAAAATCTGTCGTGATGCTCATGGCAACATTTAAGCACACAATTTTGTGTTTGATGGTTGCTATTAATATTATCAATACTATTCGTCATTAAACAAGCGTGTTGCAACAAGGAAGGTCACACAAGGTTATATATATTCAATCAGTCGAGGAAATAGGGAAACAGCGCTGTTAGAACTGTCCAAAACATACTACCGCGTTCCATTTAAGAATTTACCCCTTAATTAATACAATTGAAATGCGTTGTCAAAATGCATTGGCGTTGTTACATTCTCAATTCAGGACAATCAAGATCCCTGTCCATAATTTTGACCTGACTTAAAAGTGAATCCAGCTTCCTTTGACAAATCTGACAACTTTTTGCAAGCTTATCAAATCAAGCCAAAAAGATTTAAATAAGGTTGAATCCAACGGTCTAGTTTACAAGAATCAAGATTGAAATAGCTTTGACAGGACGGGGAAGAAAAAACTAATGTACTTCTTTAAAAAAATGTTAATCATGATGAGAATCAAAACGAGGTATTCTGGAACACGGGTCTGATGCTGTAGTCGTGAGACCACGGAACCACATGACCTACTTCGCTTTCCAAACGCTATTTATAGTTAGTTCATTAGATTCGCAAGAGATGACTGTAGTAAAGTTGTGGGAAGTGCCGGAGATTTCCTTACGACCAAACACTCCTGGCACATGATGGGACTTCAACGCACTAAGACTAGACGACTGTCTAATGAAACAAAATCCAATTAGATTTCAAGTTTAACAAACTTTCTTGCATAGCTGGTTGTTCCAAGAAGCTTGAATTAGACTAGTTATAACAACGAGTTTCAAGTTATTTGTTCATACTTGTTTATCAAGTTCAACACAATTTCAAGTTTTACAGGATCAAAACAAGTGACTTGACAGTCTTGTTACAAGCTGACATGCTGTGTGGATGCAAACTGATGTTACAATTGTTTACACATACAAGGATTATACACAATGTAAATTCTGGTGGACTTTTAAGAAAAGACTACATAGGATATATAGAAACCATTTTTATTGCAGTTTAATGTGGACACTTCACACTATTTTTCGACATAGTATCCACCATTGCTGAGGGATTTGTCATAGTGACGCTTCAGGTTCTGAGTCCCTTCACCGTGAAATTATACCGCATTCGATGCAAACCACATAGTAACGGGCTTTTTTTTACTTCGTTGTCATTATGAAACCTTTGACGAACAAGGAAGGATTTCAGATGCAGTTACACGTGGCCTCGTGGTGAATCATCTGATCTCTCTAATCTTTTCGAACTGCACGAGTTCTTCATTCACCACAGACGGTCGATCGCTTCGCGTCCTTCGTTGTGGAGTGGCACCCATTTTTTGCGTACCATTGAATCAGTTATGATTCATGACATATACTCCATACACCTTACAAAGCTGAAAATGATGGAAGTGATTACAAACCAAATTTCACATTTGATGAACTCAGAAATTTGCAAAATGGCATTTGGCCAAAAAAAGAAACTCTGTACGCATGCGCAGCATCGTAACCGCAGCGCTCGACCGGTAATATTTGCAAACTTGATTTGTGGATATTCCTCGTATTTTAAGATCAGTTCATTATTGGCATCACCGTTTTGTTATTTTATAATTTTTATTCAGTTACACTCCAGTATACCAATATAATTGCTTAAATAAAAAAAGAAGTAATAACCTCTAACTAAAACGAAACACAGATACTCTTATTTTGACAGAAATTTTCTTCAGATTTTCCCTTGAAGGGAAATTTACGAGAATTAGATTATAAGTATTGGAAGCACTAGGACTGCCAGAAACAGATCACGGGAAAATGATACCTTTCCTATTCTACGATCAAGCTTGCTTATTTGTTTTTTTACGATAGAATCTGACCTGCAAGGCGGTCTTCATTTAAGGACAGTGTTACGTGGTTGACACAACGACACCCATTCGCCGCTTTGTCTAGATTTCGAGACTACAGTCCTCTACTTGTTACTTTAAATAACTTTCCAATTTTCCCCATGGTGTTGAGTCAACACCGAAATTGAAAGTCCCGCCGGCCATCAATTTCATTTGACATGGATATTGGCCTAAGCCATTATACTCGCGTACTTTGACTACTTTCCTTGTCACTTTGCCATAAACATTCGTCAACATTTCAATGAAGAATAATGTCTATTTAATTCTTTGTCAAATTATTCCCAAAAGGGAGAAGCTTAATATACTCCCCCCTGCTGTACTGACGTCAGTGATATCATGTAAAGAATTTGTCCTTGTGCGCCTCCTCCTCTTCACTCACACACACATGTCTTATTTCATCACTTCATGATATTGTCCCTCCTTAATAACAGTTTGACTGAAGTACAGATTTATGTCGCTTTAGCTAAGAGTCTTGAGTATCACTTTATTAGTCATATGATTATTAATGATCAATTACTTCAATCAATTATATATTTATTTATAATCGATTGAAGGGACTCTCTCATTTATCCTGATTAACGTCAGGAAATCCCACTCATTTTTTCATGCACTTGGAAATTCATTCGATGCTTGTTATTGCATTCACTAATCACATGCTTTCATAAATAATATTTGTGTGTATACGTTTCTTTAAAAGATTTAGTTTCAGTTGGGTCGATGCCACAATTTCTCGATACTCGATACCTATGCTTATTTCTAACCTTCGATACTTGCTTCATCAGTGTTCTACAATGTGAATAAAATTATAAATAAAATAATTACACTGTTTTCCTATTATTTAACTCATTTACTTTATAAAAAAACACTAGCGTAACAGGTCTATACTGGTTCTGAGGCTGCCCCAACGCCATCTGTCCGTGTTTGGTGGAACTACGTCCACCTGAGTAACGGCTGTGTGATCAGCACTGCGCGTACCTAACCACGAACAGGCGTATCAGGGGCTTACCAGACCGAGTGTGGCTGTCATGTCTTTATTGACGTGACTCCCCAATTTGCCTGACGACGCTGAGTGGACGCCGAAAAGTGGGACTCCAGCAGGGAATTGAACCCGGGACCAACGCTCTAACCACTAGACTGTGGAGCCCTTCATTTACTTTATTAAAGAACTTATAACCACCCACTGACAAGTAACTAGAGTAGTAATATAGTTCGGGTCACCTGTCCACTTCGAGAAATAATCAAGCGAACTGGTTTGAAATTATCTTTCTTCTGACATTCGCTGATGTTTGTACCTTTTCAGGATTGTATTATCGCCGGTCAGTATAGTAGGGAATGCATTACTGAACTTCTCGTTGTCGACCTTAAAAACTGCGTGGAATTCTTTTTAGAAGCCTCACAAACCATAACATTTCCAGGAAAATCGCTTTCTGTATACGTGTCTGTCTGTCTCACTACACTCTCTCTCTCTCTCTCTGACACACACACATATATGAATAGTTACCCCACTTTCCATTTAAAACTTTGTAGTTGACCCCTCGTATGGGTATTCCCGGTCCGCCACTGATACTGAAAATATTACAATTTGATATGCAAATGCAAATTACTAATCCACTTTTTTATTTCAAATTATGGGGACCCCATAATGAGCAGTCAGCGACGATAACCACTAGACCAGCGGGGCGGTCATATAGTAGTGTGATAATCTAGTATATTTGAGATATTTGTAACTATACTATCTAGAAACCTCTTTCTTTTCCATTATAGATTTTATGCCAAAAATAATGTTTATACATTAGTTGTATGCCTTTAACAAAATTTTCAAGAATGGATTAATTTAAATTTCGGCACTGTGTGTGTGTGGGGGGGTGAGGATCTTGTAAGCATACAGCTAAAGTAACGCCGAATTTCAGAATCGCGTTTTTGAGAGTTTATGTAAACAAAGCAAAAAAAAAAATGATATTTACTGTTTTCTGGCCATTACTAGTAGAGGTCAGTTCAGTTAAAGTGCTGTATTTATTAACGGCTTATTTAAAGTAACCTAGATTTAAGTAACCTAACCTTTTCAACCAAAATAGTGGCTGGAAGATATCAGGTAAGGTCTGAAAAACATCTGTATGTTCTGCAGTAGAACTATTTTTTTTATATGTTGTCGAGAATATAGGTAGCTTACCTGGCATTATATAGGAATTTTGTTTGAATTCAACGAACTTTATGTACTCCCGAGTAGAGCCATGAAAGTTCAGCGATATAGGGATGATAACAGCGTGTTAGACCTATTATCCATCCAGACTTAAGAGTATATTGTTTCTCTTATGGCAACAGCGATACCGGTTTGCCCACTAAATAAAAAGCGAAACTGAGCTCGCTGCAGCCGTTCTCCCACTTCAAGTTGCCATAACCGAGCGGCGAAGCTGCAGTCGCTGTTACTTTTTACTCCCTCTTGCCCCGTCAAGTTTTTCAAATGAAACTATCGTTATATTAGATAATTAAATATGTGTAAATGAAGAAAGGAATTAGAGAATTAATTTTCGTACCAACGTTAAATATAAAACTTTTATCATTAAAGAGAGATAACAGTAAAGGAATTTCGTGTTCGTCAGGGGGGAGTACGGTAAGTAAAACTGCAGCTGTTGCCCATAAGCTGCAACAGTGTAGACCAAACCCTGGATCGATAATAATACACACGAAAGAAGTGAGGGGTTCATTTTGCATGCCTGTTCCCACCTTGAAGGAGACACATATCCGAAGCTTAGCGTGGCTAGGAAGATTCCCAGTCCTAAATCCTATCGAGCACATGTGGGGATGCTCTGTACCAACGCGTGAGCTGGCCTTATCGCTCCTCTGAGAAGAAAAGTTTCTCCACCAACCAATGGATTCAGACATAAATAGATCTGGTTGACACCATTATTAAAAGCATGCATCGTCGTTGTAAGGCACGTTTTGCTGTCCACGGTGAGCATGTCCTCTGTTAAATGCCTGGTATTCTCTACAAGAGTGTTCTAAGTGTGCCTTGATTTGTTTATTTTTTCGCTGTATGATGTATATAAAATGTCCACTCAATTAGAAGTAACATTTATGCACCAGCAATTATTGATTCTGGTATCTAATATCCACTTATTCCATAATTTATGACCACCAGTGTATTTCTTGTTAAGTATTTCCAGCATCAGCAGTTTGAAAGTTTCATTACCTCATCAGCTCTCCCATAACAGACGCTTATGCGTTTCTACGATGCGTAAATTAACCTTGGCTCTTCCGAAAGGCGAAACATTTGTTTTACTAACTCATACTAACTTTTATGTTAAGTGATATTTAGTTGACTTGTCTTACATTTGAGGTTATATGTTAAGTAATTTTACACTTGTTGAAAATACACGAAGACCTTAAGCGTTAACAGGTACTTTAAAAGAAGAAAGTTGAACCAGTTGAAAATTAGTTACTTCGTTAGAATCAGAAATGAAGAACTGTATGTATGCAGGAATGCACTGTTGAACACCGAAACTAACTAGTTCAGGGTTTTATCTCCTGTAGCCGTAAAGAAAGAAACTGATATTCTAAAATACACAAACCAAATTTCATTTACAAGTGTTATAAAGGAACAAATTAAGCCAGACATATTTCATAGCGTATAGTGTGCTTTAATTGAGAATTGGTAATTTATTTGTATAGTCAGTGACAAAAGCTCTTTCACTTTGGTAACATTTCTTGTGTGAATATTTTTAGGATGGATAGAGCGATGAACTATGTTTGGTTTTCTGTAACTTACATAAATTAGATTCTTTTTAATTTTCTGAAAGCTGGACTCACCCATTCCAAAGTTATTCGCAAAGCAAATTTTACGAAATGGAAAGAACTTTTGTTGAATTCGTTCTCGTAAGTTACTATCCATAGTCATAACTATGAGCATTCGTGGTCTTGTCAATAATGTCACAGTTCCTTTGAATTAAATCGTCAACAGCCAAGACCAAGATTGTTCAGCAAAGAGAAAAAAACAGTCTTGGCCTTTATATTAAAAATATCTCAATTTAATTTACAGAAAAGCGTACGGGACCTTGCGTTCCCTTTAATGGCTAAAAAATTCTGCTCCGTAAACTGTCAAAGCAATCCTAGTGCGTCTGGTAATTTCACTTTAAGATTATTGCAGTGTTATATGTAAACGAAGAATCTTTTGAAACGTCTGCAACATATTAAAAATTATATTTGCGTTCCATAATAACAATAATCAAACATTTTGATTATATGTCTTATTACTACCAGTAACTGGAGTGGTTTCCAAGTATTCATGCTTACATTATCTTGTACAAAATAATCATTTTTTTTTAAATACTTATTCTCAAAGTTTAAATTTCTTGGAAACAAGCATTCGCTAAGTACCTCTTGGAAGGGTAACTCGACTCTTACCGCTCGCGCGCAGAAGTTCAATTTATCCAAATTCTCCACTATGTTACCAAAGCTTGGAACGAACTTCCAGAGCTCGTAAAGAACTCAGTTTCATTATTATGTTTTAAATTAAAGCTTAAGATTTTTCTTCTCAAATAAATTGGTTTCAATGGAAGTCTTAACTAGTTCAGAAAACCGTGTTTCATTAAGCCGCGTTCATTTTCTTTTCTTTCCATATGTACAACAGTTTCATATTAAAATTGGAATCACTTCTTCATGAATGTAGTCTTCTTTTAGCCTACGTATGTTTTATTAATTTATACTGTATCTTAGCGTTTCAAATATGCAATATTTTCTTGATGACTTATTCGTGTATATCTTAGAATTTCTAAATGTTTGTAAATCTTTGTGTGTAACTTTTTAAAAGTTTTTATTTGAGGTAATTCTTTTATACCTTACAAGTCTGTAAGTGTATGCGTAACTTTTTTTTAAATTTTGTTTACATCATTTATCACTATATTGTCCCGTAAATATATTTCATCACAACATACAGAATCATTCTTGTTACTGTAAATCAGTATGGTTGAGTGGAAGAAAAGATAATGTCTTAACTTCGCCAAACAAATAACTTTGGCCCTTGAAAGTATTTTGATTTTCGAGTAATTTTTCATATTCTGCGCCATTGGAAATGAAATCTCCGGACACTCTTAATACAATAATGTCAGGATGGTCTCCGTTGGTACCGGTATCGAATCCAGTACCTCCCGGATATGAAGTCTACGGTTCTACCAACTGAGGTGCAGCCTCTTGATAAGTGCATCACGAAACTTATTACGTCTTCGAATGAGCAAATCTGAAGAAAAGAATATCGAAAGTCGCTATAAGATTTCCAAATCATAATATCGATAATTGATATCGCTTTAAAAAATCAAATCGAGCTTTGCTTATATGGAAAAGTTGTTGGAAATCGAATTATTTTCACATCGAGAAATTATTGTAAATTCGGTAACGATATTTAATGTAAAAATTTTCTACTTTTCTTTATATCGATATTTTGATATTGCAAAGTAGCTATCGATAGATCAATCGATACAGATAAAGTTGCACATCCCCAACGACAAGGGTTTGTAGTCTAGGTAGTATTACTGGTGGATCTGAGGAAAAGTATAATAAACCCCCTGTGTAGATGGAGTTGAACCTGTGCCTTCTCCCCAGGATTAATATGCAGTCAGAGACCTTGACCAGTATACCACGGGGACCCGAATTGATCGGGAGGTTAGTTAGTATGCTTGCTTTCTGTGCGTGTGGTCATGGGTTTAAGTCCCGTGGGTGATTTGTTAAGAGGAATGGTTCGGAGTCTACTTTACCAAAACCGTCACAAACTCTCTAGAACGTTATAATCAATTCAACCCACCGACCAGACCAAGGAGTATGGGTCATATACAGAATATATGAACTTTGAAATGATGCTTTAAATCTATAAGTATCTATATTTATAATCGTTCAGTCAAAGTCTAAGAGTTCTATTTTAATTTAGCAATTTTACTATCAGCATTTGTTTGCGCTTTGCCCCCCTTACTCAAAATAAATTGATTTATGGAACGTGACTAAAGAACGAGTTATCATCGTAAAGGGAGATTATGATAGCAGCTAGCCTCATTGCAAAATTAATTAATCGCTGATTAAGAATAAATCAACACATCGTTCTATGTTTTTGCATAAATGCTAAATTATTCTAGCAATATTTTTATGTTATGTTGTATTATGCTATAGTACCAAAGAAGTTCGTCGTTGCACACTGTCAGATTGTACTCAGACAATATATAAAATATTGAGGTGGCATACAAAACTGATTCCAATGTTTTCCTCTTCGTTAAGAACATTGGTAGATCTACAGATTCAAAGGTATGAGTACAATAAGACGTAACTCACATATATTAATGGCATGAGATGAAATATGTATTAATTAAATGAACTAACTCAAAGTAAATATTGGCAAATGGATTTTTTTTTTCTTTTCGATGTATAAAAATCTTTCTTATATGAAATTTACCTTTCGAGAAGTCTTGGCATTATAAACTACCTTCCTCTGAATTGTAAACTCCTTCAACCTTCCTCTTCGTTGTATAAGTTATATTTAAGTTAAAAAAAATGCATAGAAAAAGAGCCGCAATCTTTAAAATTACTGCTATAGAACAACAGACTGTGAAAGAAGAAATCCGTCTTCTAACCGAAAGCAGGACACATATTTCAAGTGTATAAGTTAAGACATTTTCAATTTCTGGACCATTGGAAATGAAATTTCTTCCCGCACACCCTTAATACAATTATTGTCAGGATGGTAACCGTTTGTATCGAATCGAAGACCCCTCAAATACGAAGTCTGCGCTCTACCAACTGAACCGCAGTCGCTTAGTAAGTGCATGTTGACACATTTAAAAAAAAAACACCTGTATGTATCAAAAATGCAAAGTTCGTGCACTTTAGCGTATGTTTTCCATTTCGAAGAATAAAATTTTTACCCATTGAAATGCATTTTCTTAAATGCTGCACCTAAATATATAAAAATGTATACATTTTAGCGTATCTTATCTATTTCAAGTTAAACATTCATTCATTTAAATGCATTTTTAAAATGCTGTATTTATACGTATATATAGCTTTGTGCATTTTTGGAATTTGTAGCATGTTAAAACGCCCACTTGACGAATTGTTCACGTGTATACAACGTAGGATGAATTGTAGGAGTCATATTGTGTTGATCCTCCCACAGTTAGCAACAGAGTTCACAGATGTTGATATTTCATGTTAGTTTTTGTTTAATTAGTTATTATGAGAAGCACGTAGGTTGATGGTAACCAGTGGATATCATGGAATAGAATTCCTTTGACATTTACATGAACAGAAGGCAGAGGGGATATAATATTGTGAGAACAGTAGCAGCTATGACCTTATCAATGGAAACAAGAGACATTATGTCATCAGAAAATTCATCAGTTTGCATCCGAATTTTTTCTTGTCTAACGTCAATAAACTTTGGATAGACAGAAAGAAAAACAGTTTGAAAAACAAGAAAATATTTTTACGACATTTCCCACGCGTTTTGTCTAGCTAGTAAATCAAATAGATAAGATAAAAATAATTTCAAAAATACTGTAATTACGAGATCTGTAAGCTTTGAAAATGAATAAATAAATAAATAAATAAAGAGACGATATATGATGTGAAGTACATTCGAAAATGCATTTTCTAACCTCCATTAAAAACTACCAATTCTGATTTCACCAAGTACTATATCACAGTTTCTGCAAAGCAAAACAAACACATCTACTGTAAAGATTAAATCGCAGTCATTTGATCGGCGTACGAACCGTCGTGACTCCATCCTTTCGTTTTTCACGATTGGTTTTTGAAAGCACGTTGCCGCAGTGTTGCAAATTTATCCTACCAAATGAGATTTTAAGTTTTCAATATGAAATTCTTAGGGGAAACAGTGTAAATATATTTAACGATTATATTGTTATGTTAAGAACAATCATTTAAACAATCGATATAGTAGTCACTGTTCGGTTTTATTTAATAGACGTGACAACAGTGCTTTATATGGCCGGCTGATATAGCGATGAAAGTATGGACTATCGTTACAACTGGACGACCCGTGATTTACATACCATTTTATTTTCCCTCATGCTATATCAATGAGACGCTAGCCTGAGTACATTTATTACAGAAATACCTTAATGAAAGTTAGGTAACTTCAGAAGATTGACAGAGGCAAGTCGCAAATCTGAAGTCACTTTATCTGCTTTCGCTTAGGCGCCATCGTTCTCCAGATGATGAGCGCATATAGTGTAAAATTATCGTAATTGAAGATTATAATTTTATCAGATTAAAAGCTGCCGGATGAATCAGTCTCTGAATCTAACTCTGAGGTAAATTTTACCCACCTTGTTAGGCGATAGCCTACGTTACAAACATAAGCGAGGATACGGAGCAAGCAAAGCAAGCAGTGCTTGCCAACGGAATTTTAAGATAACTTTTTTTTAATGAACAGTTTTCTTGTAATGAAGCACACGCTTTCTTTTGCTGGTTTTTATGCTATGATATCTTTCGCTAAATTTAGTGTACACCAATTTTGCAGCTAAACTGAGCAGTTCCCAAAGCAAGCAGCTAGAATCTCAGCATTTTCCATCCCTCCAAACCCATGTCTAAAATTTTATGGCCGAGGATGGGTGGGGAGGAAGGAGATGGTCATGCCGTATAAAGGACAGAAAAAGCTGTGGATGGGATAGCTTTTGACCAAAATGTCTGGCAACACGAAAGTTGTTCTTAATTCTTTAACAGCATATGTTACAGTGCTGTCAGTTGGCGGGATTTTGCAAGATCTAGCGGGATATTTCATACTAAAACGGGAATTCAAGCACGATGTTATTGTTTTTTCAGTTTTATTATACCTTTTATCGTCGCGTTGAAAGCAGAAGGGAGATGAACTATTTTTAATATAACGTGCGCCCGTCTGCCTTGAAAGCAACTCTCACATGTGTGTGTAATTGTGTATGTGGAAGTTATGCAACCCCAGAATTTCTATGGATTTTTATTGATATGAGTTTGGCGGGATTTTATAGAGCTCAGCGGGAATTCTTGAATAGTTGCAAGGGAATTCGGTTTTAGAAAAACTTGCAGCACTGGTTATAAAGTATGTCGCAAGCAAGTAGCTAGAAGAAGTTTTTGTTCGATGTAGTGGGAGTGAAGTGCAGTGATTTTGTGTGTACTAGTTTTCCTCTTTATCTTCAAAAATTGTTTTTCAAACACATTATGAGTAGCGGTGAACGTGTATGCAGAGTGGAGGGTGGCTGTGTTTTGGAAGAATTACAAAAACAATCATTCGGCAGCAGAAACGTAAGGGAAAGGTTTGAAATTGTAAATAATGGGCGACCAAAGCCCAGTATGGGTGGCCTACAAACCAAGATCGCGAAACAAGGATTTGTGCGTCATTTTCAGCCGAACTTGTATGACAAATTTACTTGGCTTACGGGATGTGAAAAAAGCAACAAATTATATTGCTGGCCTTGTATTTTGTTTTCTGTGGATAGATCCAAGTCCGTCTGGTCCAGTAACGGTTACTATGATCTGAATAACATCCATAATGCTCTGCAAAGATACGA
>JAGDQP010047335.1:4559-15055 GCA_022664845.1 Lepisma saccharinum
CGTAATACATTCCATGTACATACCTAACTTGAGTTCAAGCTTCTCCCACCTCCCTAGTTCGCTTCACTCTGAATTAAAGGCGTTTTCTTGGATACCGTCTTGGCAATTTATTAAGGAGTTTCAAGGAAAATATACGAACAAGAACATTCCTAGTACATTGCTTATACATATCTAACATTAGCTTGGTTCCAAGCTTCTCCCACCTCCCTAGTTCGCTTCACTCTGAATTAAAGACTCTTCCTTACAAGATTCCTTGCAAATTTCGTAAGGAGTTCCACGTAAGATCGAGGCATAAGATCATTTCTAGTACCTAGCATATACATACCTAGCTTGGTTACAAGCTTCTCCCATGTCGTTATCACCCTCCATTCATGATTAAAGTCATTTTCTTATGCACCATCTTGGTTATTTCTTAAGAAGTTCCAAGAAAAATATACCAAGAAGAACGTTCCCAGTACATACCTAACTTGGTTACAACCTTCTCCAATCGCGTTAATACCCTCCATTCCTGATTAAAGCCATTTTCTTGAATATCATCTTGCCAATTTCTTAAGGATTTCCAAGGATCATAGATCATTTCTACAGTATTTCATATACATAGCTGAGTTGGTTCCATCCTTCTCCAATCGCGTTAACACTCTCCATTCCTGATTAAAGCTATTTTGTTGGGGGCTCTTAGAAGATTTCTTACACACTTCTTAAGGAATTCCAAGGAAAAATAGACGAACAACAACACTCTTAGTAATCTAAGGATCAATCCTACTATAAACATCGAACGTTCTACATGAAAAAGTAAAATTACTTGGCTACTTCCTTATTAAACGTCTTAGAGATTAAGAAACATCTTAAAGAAATCTCCGCATAGTTATCTACGAGTTCGGTTTGCTAGCAAACATCGTTATGGTTTGCATGCAATAACGTCATAAAGTCTCGCAAAGATCCTTTCAACGTCTTATTAAATGTCTTAAGATTGACCAACGTCTTAAAGATATCCCAAGATTAAGATGGTTTATGAATTATTTATCATATATACTAATTAAAAAGGAAAATTCTTACAGAATTCGAATGTACAAATACAGAAAATTTTAGTATCGTTTGGTATATTATCGTCTTTCTACGATAAGTCTATCGTAAGATATACACCACCTTAGAAATATCATTAATATAACCTTCATCATTGATAATATACTATCGAAGATACTCATAAAATTTATGCATATCATCATCACTCCCTCACTGCTGAAAAAATCAACTAGGCAACTGTAACCCTCCAATCTCCCCTCCTAGCCGCGTGCAACCACCGTGAAAATTTATGGGACAATAGCTATTCATTCCAAAGTTCACCCTCTGACCGTTGTCATAATTTACGACCATTCACACAATACCCATCCCCCTTTTTCAATTCTATTCTTCTTACCGTAGCTTCTAACATTACTCCTTTTAGAGGAAAGGAGGTAAATTTGAAAATGCAGGTAAAAAGAACTGAGTGTTGCAACTTTAGAATATCAAAAATTCAGATTAATAGGTCAAACTTTAAAATTTAGTGTAAGGAAGAAAAAGGCGAGGAAACATTCATGTTTTCTTCTCGTATTGACATAATCAAGAGAAAAAAGGAATATTACCGTTTTCCTTCGATATTTTCGAAAATACACCTCAATTTTCGCATTTTTTTTCAGAAAAAAATATATTTTCGAATTATTAATATTTTAACCTTTGTGGTGTTTATTTAAACATTTATAGGGTACCTACCAGTTCCTTTCTATAAGTGAATCCCGCCAACGAAACCTGACTGGAACACATCAAGATTCTATCTCCCGCGCTTCTCCGATTATGAAACTGATAACAATTGTTGTCCAAACAGCAAATTTAAAGGGGGAAAATTCCGCTGACGATTTTCTTATTAGGAAAACAAAACGTTGATTGTTGTAATGCAGCTACCAGTTATTCTTAAGAAAGTTAAGAAAAAATATACATCGAATCTTAATTTTGAACGCCGCACCTTAATTTTGGACATCTAAAATCTGACAAAAACATGCGCCTTAGATTCGAAGAAATACGGTAGTAATTCAGATATAATAATAAAACTACAATATAATACAATGAATATAGCTATAATACAATAAGTATAAGAATATAATAACTATAAATATAATAACTGTAGACTATCATAGAATTTTATCTGCAGAAGCAGCAATTACTTGAAGAATTTTCTAGTACAGGCCGTGAAAGACAAGCGGAAAAGGATGAGAAGCCAGTCAGCACCTTGAGACATCAAATGGACTTGTTTGAAGGTAACTGCACGAAGAAACCTAGGTGAAACCTTTCAGCAGTCAGGGCTGACAGCTGGATTCGAACCGAGAACCTTCCGAATGCAAAGTTTGTGGATTAGCAAATAATTCGTGGCTGTTTCGTAGGATGAAACCTAAGTAATAAGACATGCAATTATTATATTAATTCAAGGATTGTAGACAAGGTGAGTGGGTCGGGGGTGGAAGTTAGCCAACGTTAAACAATAAACAAAGCTGAGATCATTAGATTAAACATAATTTCAATATAAAAGAGGAAAATATTATTGATGTCCAAGATTAGCACAGTGAAATCAATATCAATGTCTGTTTCTAAAGAAACGATGTAATGGTCGACAAATGAGAGTCGTACAGATGAGGAATGATAATTTCAACGCACGCGGAGATCGTGCGCATGTGTAGCCGCCCTAAGAAAATCCTAAGTATGTCCTCCATATTTCTACTAATCATGTCCTATCGCGTATAATAATAAAAAAGAAAGAACCGAACCTGATTTTTCTAACCTAATCTAATCGTTTTTAACTAACTTATTAATAATAGATATTAGCATATAATTTTTTGACAAAAATATGAAAAAAAATGTCATACCACCGGGATTCGAACGCTGGTCTGCTATATAGCAATCAGCATTCTTATTCACTCATCCATCGAGCCAACTTGCAAGCAACGGTTTCGAAGTTCTATTTACAGCGCACGTATTACGTCACAACTAGGGTTACCAACTGTCCGGTTTTCTAGTGATGTCAGGCCGGCACTTGCTTTTTCCTCGAAAATGTCCGGCATTTTAAAAATAAAATTAGCAAGACGTTACTACATCGCCTGCGCTTGCATTGTTTGTGTTATTTTTGGTAAACCCGACGGTCACAAACAATAATTTGTAACTATAACTGCTAAGGTGTGTGGCACCGTTAATAATAACCGCCAACCTATTTTCGTCTGGGCTGAGATTAATGGTTTTCTGTTTAAGAGCACGTGACTTTGAACCTTGCCGTTAGGTGGATCTGGAGGTGACTACAGGAAAGAACCAGCTACTGAAATGAGTCCCCAGATGCAAGGTTCAAAATCAAAATCATGTGCTACTTAGCGCAGACGAAAATAAGTAGGTGGCATAAGTGTACGTCATTATTTAGTCTGTGGTACTACTGTCAGTATATCGCACTTACTTATTTTTGGTTTCCTTTCGAGTAAGAGGGAGGGGATCAGCTATAGTTGCTGTGTTTTCTGTTTATGCATTTTACCACGTGCTTCTGCCAATAAAGATGGTTTTGCGTCATATTCAATCCACTAGTGGGTGAGGTCCCTCCCCGAAGGGAGGAGTTGGTCTACTGCTCCCACGCTGACCAGACGGGTTGAGAGATCTCACTGTAATCGCCACTGTCTTTTATTCACAACAGCTCCCCAATTGTCCTCACGATGCTGAGTCAACACCGAAATTTTTGAGCCCCAACTAGGAATCGAACCCGGGACCGCTCGCACTGAAGTCGAGCGCGTTACCGACTAGGCTACACAGGAGCTCTTGACAATTTCCAGTTGGTAACCCTAGTCACAACGATATTACGTCAGAAAACTTCCGGTCCATTAGGGCTCATTTTCAAGTCCGCTTGCGTTGCTTGCGATTAGGGCGAGTAGCCAATTGAAACACGTGTTACAACACGTAATAAAACTACACCACGTGTTTCAATTGGCTAGTCCTTAATCGCAAGCAAAGCAAGCGGGCTTGAAAATGAGCCCTTACTGTTACAATTCCGACCTATGATCGACTGGTAATCATTGGTTGATCTGTAGTGAATGGTTGGTTCACTTCTGTGTTAGTGGTACTATATTTCATGGAATATAGCTACAGAATACTTCTGACCTCTGCACCAACGGACGAGCATAAAAGTTATGATCAATAAATTGTAAAATGTTTAGTTAATATTAAAATTTTGATAAAGCTACAATATTCCTTCGTAATTTCATCGTCACACTGTAAAACAATCAAACAATAACAAAAAAAAAAAAAAAAAAAAGCTTGAAAGTTTACCAAAATAATAATAATAAAAGATGTTTAAACCCAAGCGAAAAAGCAACAAAATTTCTAGATTTTTCTGTGCATCACTAGATATGCTAGTGGTATTGGTACTTAAAAGTTTGGTGCTCTCTCATTTTCTTATAATTTGGGTGTCAAACGCACGATTTTAAATACTTGCAGTTGCAACGTAGTTTGAGAATAAATGAAAGGTTGTAAACTTAACATGGTGAATGAAATAATGTTATCTGACACGACCTAGACACTCTCCAGACTCTCTACTCTTCATCGCATACAGTAAGTATATGTTGACTACAATTAGTGTAAAGTTATTAAAATTAACAAATAGAAATTAGCCATGTTTTCATCTCAGTTGACAGCTATGACCTTGAACTACAAACCAAAAAGAGCTACCGCTGGCTGAAGTTGGGTGATGTTCCTGCTGCTGATATAATACACCACTTAATTCATTATGCATTCAACTATACCCACAAGCTGCACGCACCTACAATATAATGATGCGTGTGAAGAACGTATGGGTCTTATGATTACACTTGTCCTTCCCTCTGACCTTGAAAACAATAGGACTACAGTATATAATCTACACAGACAGGCAAATTAAAGGTATCACCCTTCTTCATGATCTCAGGCACAATTTTTGTATATCTTGCGTATGGTGATGTAAACATTGCTTTGTATTCTAGTGCTTTAAAAGGAAGAAGGAAATTAACCTACAGAATTATTTAAAGAAGTTACATGAGAAACATTTGTCGGCACAAAAAGTTGACGTAGGTAGGGCGTGGATTTCAGTTTCATTTTTTTCCTTGTCCATTGCTTGGAAGGGGCATATTTTCTACTGGAAGTTTATTAAATTATTGATTTTGCTTTGTCCGGAAACCAGCTATCGCCGGCCATTCTGACTAAGAGTTTTTCCTAGCAGTGTTGTTTTCAGAAGTGTGACTGAGGGTAATACCCCCGTAACACGAAAGCTACTCCCAAAAGATTTCAGGGACTAGTAATAACATATGGAATCTATGTTCATACACCTCAGAGATGTACAAAAACTATCCCGGAGATGTACAAATACTTCATCCTCAAGAAGAATACAAATGTCCCCCAGGGACATTTATCTGAAAGAAACACTGTTCTTGTCTCTTACTCATACCAGCCCTTATGAACAGTAACATGTTATGAATAGCAGCTGGACTATGACACTCGGAAATGCACCTTTGTTTTTTTATGAATTACTATAGAATATTAGCGTTTTAGTTCATCCTTTACATGTTAGACAAAAATGTATTCAAAACAAATTTCAAAATGTCTGTTATTTAGGTGAAATGGAATTCCAAATGGATATAACAAGATAAAGTGGAACCTTCAAAATAAATCCACTTAGAATCTTATTTAACATTCTTATGAGGATGTTTACTATAACGTCCGCATCCGGAGTCGTCAATACAGTCGAAAGTATCTAACAGAAAAGCAAATTTTCCCCCAGCATTGGTTGGACTCTGTAAGAATAAATAAACATTCTCTGTTAAACAGAAAATATTTATTTATTGTTATTTCACGTTCGGTATCTCCAACTGCACTGCCTCCAGGGATACAACACTACAGCAAACTTGATCCAAGCATTCCACCAGCATAGAGCCCTTTGAAATAATAATCATCTTGCTAGCAAACAAAGCAACCTGTTTTTAGTGGTTAGTTACTGGACCTAGTTCGCGGAGAAGAAGACTTGTTTCTTCAAATACTCCTCATATGCTGCTATTCAGTAGGCCTGTTTATATCCGGAGTTCGGACATACTTTCGAACTTTCAAAATTTAGGACCTTGGACTCTCTAGTATATTTGGATTATTCGAAACCGGACTCGGACTGTCCAATATCAGACTTACAAGCAAACATACTGATGGGGCAGAGAAAACTTATGATTTTTTTTCTTCCGTCGTGTTTAGAATGTCAAACTATGTGCGTATGCAAATTTTGGTCATTCGAGTGCAATTGTTTTGGGATATATCGATGATATAAAAGTCAGATTCTTGTTTCTGGAGTGATACAACAGTGTGGAAATACCCTTATATTTTTAAATTGTTGAAAGAAATGAAAAGCAAACACACCGTAATGGGTGGAAGACGCTACCTGTTGGGGATTTTGTTTATAATGGCTGCCATCTTGAAGCCCACCATATTGGATCTTGATTGATTTTCTTAAATCAGAAGGGGGGCGTGTAACATGTCATTCTGGTCTATAATTTTATGAGAAATGCGTTTCTGGTGTCAGTTTTGCCGTAAATGTATTATTGTGAGAGAAAAGGGCATGTGACACTCGTCTGGGCTAATGATGCACTAGCCTGAAAACGCCCATTTCGTTTTAAAATCACAGAGAAAATGAAACCCAAACGCATACAAATTGTTCCTACCCTATCGATATGAATTTGTACTCATTTGGGTTTCATTTCCTCTGTTATTTTAAAACAAAATGGGTGTTTTCTAGCTATTGCATCATTTCCCCACATGAGTGTCACATGCCCTTTTCTCTCACAATAATACATTTACGGCAAAACTTATATCAGAAACGTATTTCTCATAAAATTATAGACCAGAATGACATGTTACACGACCCCCTTCTCATTTAAGAAAATCAATCAAGATTCAATATGGCGGACTTCAAGATGGCGGCCATGATAAACAAACCCTCCAACAGGTAGCGTCTTCCACCTAGTATTCATTAGAGTGTATTTGCTTTCCATTTCTTTCAAAAATTTAAAAATATAAGGGTATTTCCAGACTGTTGTATCACTACAAAAACAAGAATCTGACTTATATAATCGATATATTCCAAAACAATTGCGCTCGAATTACCAAAATTTGCATACGCACATACTTTAACATTCTAAACACGACGGAAGAAAAAAATTCATAAGTTTTTTCTGCCCCATCAGTATGTTTCTTTGTTAGACTCTGCAGTCCGACTCGGCGCGTGCGATTGAATTTGTACACTAACAAGCAAACACACTTATGAGGCAGAAAAGAATTGAATCAAAACCGCGAATAAGAGCCTGCAACTGCCCCCTCTCGCCCCCCCCCCCAATCGGCCGTCATTGAGTTCCATGAATAGTTTTCCTCAAACGTGTGAAATATTTCGGAAAGATTACTAGGTTTAAATTATTTAGAAGTTAGATGACGTCGCTAATTAGCGTTTATAACTTTGCAGAACTACTTTAGAATGTAAAGTAGCTACAAGAAACTTGCAGATTTTTTCTTTGATAATATTATTATAGGCCAAAACTTGTTTTGGAACCTAGCATTTCTAGCCATTACAACGCCTTAAGACAGACAATTACGTCTAATTCCTTTTGTTATGTACGTTGAAGAAGGACTGAGGAAAATCGTGGAAAACGTAAGTTAAGATGGCCGGCAAGAATAGAACTCGAATCCAAAAGCACTGTCAATGGTTATTCTAATTGAAGATCTCTTTACAAACTGGAAGCAACTCCAATTTTAAACGAAATTCAGCTCTATAGGAGAATGTACCGGGTTATCCCATAAGTAATGTCGTATATGCGATGATCGCTGCAATGACGCAATCTGACGAGCGAATAATGAAGTAGACGGCACGTGCCATAGCTGAGTCATAGGGCACTTGATTGCGCAGCAGTATGTAGAAGGAGAACGGTCTACTCCATGTTTTGGAAGTTTGGCTTGTGTTTGATCATGGAAGTGTCGGAGGAACGTCTTGTCATGCTGTACGAATTTCACCAGCTTCCTTTTGTTACTATCAGCTTATCCCATAAGTAATGTATTTTGCACCGTGAAGAAAAAATATATATTACATGCAACGTTAGTCATGAAAATAGTCTCCAACGGGCTCCACAACACTACCACCGTAGCAGCACGAAACATCAATACCGTATATGGTCAGGGTGCTGTGGATGAGCGAAAGTGCCAGAGGTGGCTTCAGAAGTCTCGGTCTGGGGACCCATTCGACCATTCACCGTCATCTGCAAGAGTTTGGGTACGTGTCGAAACTCAGAAAATAGGTACCCCATGCGTTAATGTCTCAAGAGAAGCAACAGCGGGTTGACATTTGCAGTTCTCTGCTCACCCGTCATAGACATGAGCCGTTACTGGACAGAATGGTGACATTGGATAAAAAGTGGGTCCTCTACCATAACATTACACGCAAACGGCAGTGGGTACCTAAAGGTGGGGGCAGGAACCGTGAAAAAACAGGATCTCAACCCTTGCAAAGTGATGTTGAGTGTTTGGTATGATCATCCATTTTTTTTAGTTATAGCCAAGTAACCAGATCATCAATGTAGATTGTAGTACCCCAAAATTACGGTCTAGGACAATCAAAGAAGGACATGAACTTTAGCCTAAAAAGACAGACAGTTTTTGTGTATTAAAGTATGCATTGACTTCTTTGAACCGTAGTGTACATAATTGAATTGTGTTTTGAGTGTACCATTTTTTGTATAATATTAGGTTAGTTATTCGGGGCCTAGATATATTTAAATTAGAGGTAGTTATAAATTTAATCAATATTTATCTTATATATATATACAGTATATATATATGAACTTGTGTGAACAACTTTATTGTGTAAAATGAAATATGTATTTAAAGCTTGAATGCTCGATAATCAACTTGGCTGCATTTACAGAGATTTTCCAATGTTAATTTGTAAAGGACACTAGGATAGCTCAGAACCATTAGAAGTTGAGCTAAATTCAGATCAGGCACGCTGGTGAAATCTACCTAGACAATATACAGTATGTGGAGAGGCGGCCAAGCGTGATGCTATTTCCTTGTTTCCATGTGCTTTTTCTTTTTCCTTGTGCTTTGCAGGCTACGAGAAGACACGGCCTGGCTGGAGAGAGGAAGAAAAATGTGTAGTACTGGAAGTTTACCACCAGAGGTCTTTAGTTTAGCGACCGGAGGTATATAAACCCTGTGGATGTTCAGCTCTAGATGGCATTTCTCATATATTCATCAGATTGCTGCTGGGATGTTGCTAGTCAAATTCTTCTAAGTCTTGAGAATCGAAATTAATTTTGAAATTCTGCTGCGTTTTCTATGTTCGTTGAGACTTGTAATTTTCGGAGACAGATTTAACTTTAAAAATTTGCTGCGTGGGACTTGTAAATTTTCAGAAAACTTTCTACGGACTTTAAAATATTTTGAATGATTATTATTGCAGTGGTCTGCCATAAGTATTTAAGTGGAAATCCGTAACATTGATAGCCGACTACGTTGCGACGATTTTGGCACAATGTGAAAGATTTCGACTTAAAATTTCTTAAAGTAAGGATGGGGACTTGTGGCAACCTAGTTACATAAACACAGGAGATTAAACGTCAAACGCCTTGAACCATTGCACTTCCGGTACGATGCGTCAGTTTGAAAGGGATACGAATAGGCTATTTTACGTTTACATGTTGGTTAAAGACTGTTCATTAATGAAGATAGGAAGCTCCTGTGATCTTTGCTGAGTTAAAGCTTATGAATGATCTTGGTTAACGTTAACCGGGTGCGAAGCGAACCTGATTTGAATATGAATAATCATAAGTTTGTAAAGATCCTTGAATGGTAATCGGTCCACTATTAGCCTACGAGACGTCGATTGTATTCAAAGATATTATACAATATATATATATACAGATGCTTATCAGAATAATGGAAACACCTGAACGAAAGTACAACTTACCAGATTAATATGGTGTCGGGCCACCTTTCGCCTTCAGAACAGCCTTGATGCGACGTGGGATGGAGGCATAGAGGTCGTGAATGGTAGCAAGTGGAATATTACACCATTCCTCGTGCAGGGCATCGGCCAGTTCTGTGAGGGAGGATGGAAGTGGAAATCGTCGCCGGAGTCGTGTTTCCAAGATGGACCACAGATGTTCAATTATGTTGAGATCTGGGGATTGGGCGGGCCAGGGGAGGTGTTGAACTTCATCCCGATGTTCCTCAAACCACGCTGCAACAACTCCAGCTGTGTGAATGGGTGCATTATCATCCTGGAATATGGCGTCATTGTCCGGGAACAACATCCGGACCATAGGATGCAAGTGGTCTCCTAAAATTGCGACATAATCGTTGGCAGTGATGCGTCCGCGAAGTGTGACCACAGGACCCAATGAAAACCATGATATTGCGGCCCACAGCATCACCGTGCC
>JAGDQP010047336.1:0-10755 GCA_022664845.1 Lepisma saccharinum
ATCGATAGCAGAAATAAAATACTGACTGAGATAATAAGAAAAACAGCCAAGGAGATAGCAGGTACCAGAAAGAAAAAAGAGAGCAAAATCTCAGAAGAAACTAAGCTCTTGATGAAGAAAAGAAGGGAAATGAAAGAAGAGGAAAATTGCATAAAGAGGATTGAGTACATAGAACTAAATAAAACCGTAAAAAAGAAAATAAGAGAGGATGTACGAAGATATAACGAAAATCTTGTTAAAAATACAATCCAGGAAAACAAGAGCCTGAAGAAAGCCAAACAGCAGCTCATGATAGGGAAAAAGCAAATAATTGCAGTTAAGAGACCAGACGGGACCGTAACACGAAATAAGGAAGGAATTATAAACGTATTTCAAAATTTCTACACAGAATTGTACTACTCCGAGGAAGAGCTAGGAAATGAAGATTCAGAAGAAATTGATGTTGATGTCCCAGACGTAATGAAAGAAGAAGTGGATAAAGTACTTCGAGGGATGAAGAACGGAAAATCACCATTAGAAGATGGACTCACAGCAGAGAGGTTTAAATGGGGAGGTGAAAAATGAAAGAGGAAGTTGCTAAATTATTCTCGATGTGCTTGAGGAAGAGAGAAATACCCAGAAGTTGGAAGAATGCCGTTATCATTTTGTTGTACATGAAAGGGGACAAAGAACGCGTAGAAAACTACAGACCAATTAGTTTACTGTCAGTCCTATACAAAATGTTCACCAAAGTTATTTTGAATCGTATTGAACGAGACTTGGATTTTAATCAGGGAAGGGAACAAGCCGGATTTCGTCGTGGATTTAGCACAATGGACCACATACAAACATTGAATGAAGTTATGGAAAGGACTAATGAATATGAACTTCCACTATGTTTGGGATTCATAGATTTTGAAAAGGCTTTCGATTCGGTCTCCTTGTCAGCAGTACTTAAATCACTTGAACATCAAGGCATCGAAAGTGCATACATCAAGTTACTGCGAAACATTTACTCGACTGCCACTTCTGTCATTAGACTGCATCAAGACAGCGAAAAATTTAAAGTTGGAAAAGGGGTAAGGCAAGGAGATTCAATTTCTCCGAAACTGTTTTGTGCGGTCCTGGAGAGAGTGTTCCAGAATTTAAACTGGGATGAAGTTGGAATTAAAATTAATGGCGAATATCTTCGTCATTTACGGTTCGCTGATGATATAGTCCTGTTTGCTTCAAGTGCAGAAGAACTACAAACCAGAATGGAAGAACTGAGTAACGAGAGTTCGAAAATCGGCCTTAATATGAACTTAAGTAAAACAAAAGTAATGTACAACCAACATGCTGCAAAGAAGGAAGTGAAGATTAACGGAGAGACAATAGACATAGTTGATGAGTATGTTTACCTAGGCCAGTTAAAACATCGAATGCAAAGTTGACTGATGAAATAAATAGAAGATGTAAAATGGCGTGGAGTTCTTTTGGAAGACTACACTTTATTTTCAAAAGCAAACTTCCAATGTGTCTGAAGCGTAAAGTTTATAATCAATGTGTCTTACCTGTAATGATGTACGGGTGCGAAACTTGGACATTGAATGCGCAAACGACTCAAAGATTGAGAGTCACACAAAGAGCAATGGAGAGGTGCATGCTAGGAATAACCAGGAGGGACAGGAAGAGAAATGAATGGATTCGCGCACAAACAAAGGTAGAGGATGTAATCAAGACTGCGAAGAAGATGAAGTGGAGATGGGCCGGTCACATAGCTAGACGAACAGATGGAAGGTGGACGACAAATGTACTCCAGTGGATTCCTCGAGAAAGGAAACGACCAAAACGACGTCCAAATGTAAGATGGGTAGATGAAATGAAGCGTTTTTCAGGAGGTACATGGATGAGGATATCAGCAGACCGAGATATGTGGAAAGAAAAGTGGGAGGCCTTCATCCAGCAGTGGATAGAAAACGGCTGAATATGATGATTATGATATATAAATAACTATATATATATACTTGAAAATTGAGCCCAATGAGGACTTCGTATCTTGACTCGTAAATCTAAATATATCCCAACACCAATTGATAACTCAAATATTTATAATTTTTCGATACTATTGCACTAAACAGCAGTTTCTCAAACTATGGCACGCGTACCAGTACTAGTGCGCGAATCTTTGGATACTGGTACGTGAACTTAGTAAAAAATTAACAACCCTGCCTAACACATTGTCACTGATTGATCGAGGAAGTATCTTGTATCCAGCCCATACAAAATTGACACTACTTATTCCAAATTCTATATTAACGCCCCAGGATAAAAACACAATGCAAGTCTGTGGGTAAATGCAAGAATCTGATAAACAACATTTCTGCATTTTCGAGAAAAACAGGTTAAAAGATAAGAGAAAGCATTATCCCTTATGGGAGATTGTACAGAAACGCCATGTTTTGGACTATTAAATATTGTGTCCAGACAACTATTTTTCTAGAGAACAGAGCTGGGCATCTGTAAAGCATTTTGGAAGAGTGACTCTTTTTTTTTTTAATGTCTTTTATCAGGTCTTGCATGCGTTCACAGAATTGTGTTGGCACCAAACAAAGTAAAAGAAACTTCTCCTATAAAGTTTCAGTTACTAATTTGTGGAACACTGATTTTCAATAAGTTTATTCCGATACTAAAAACCAATAATTTTTAAATTCATTTATTAAAAATATTTCACCTCACCATGAAACTTTATCCCAGAAATAATTGTTTTATTTTAACAAACATATTTGTAAATTGATAACGTTCTTTTCTCATTTGCTTTATTCTCAAGTGATTTCCTTTTTTGAACTCTGGCGTTATCACCAGAATTTAATCATCAAAGCACAATAGCCAGAGTCAAGCATGGAGGAGTAAGTGTGGTGTTCTATAGTCCTTTATGGCGTCTGGAACTTGTATTTATAGCAGACACATACACCATTAGCAGATATGATTTTGATTTCCAACAACACAATGACCAGACGCAAGGTGCAGAAGTTGTCTCGCAGTGGATTGTATGGAACATACCTCACACTTTGAAGACTCTACCTCAAAGTTCTCATTTAAATTCAATTGGGAGGAAATTGAATAAACCCGGAAACTGAGTCAGATAACATTAAATCAGAACCAGAACATAACTGAAGGAGATTCTTATGGAAAAATGCCTAAATAAGTTTCGGATTTTCAGAGAAATATATTCATTCAATCTCAATGACAAAGAAACTTTGAAGAGTTACGTGGAGAAAGAAAGAATCGTACAAGGTTTTGAATTACTTGGGTTGATGATGTTCCAATACTACCCGGTAATAAAATTATAATTTCCTTTGTAAATCCTTATAAATTAAAGTTTTATTTTTCAGCTAAAATCATTATTATTTAAGTGAAATAAATTTATTTTATAACTTACGTTTTGTTAACTTTAACATGTACACAATTCTAGAATTTTTACATATATGGAGAATTATTTTTTCTACGACACTTACGACGAAGAACATAGAGTATTGACACGTTTCTAGTTTTAGAATGAAGAAATTTTATGCAAGAACGATTAAGCCGAAACTAGTAGGATATATTGTAAACCCAATGTGTACAAAATGTATTCAAAAGGTAGACAATCCTAAGAGATTAAGTGAGCAATAGGAATTCTGCTAGGATATTGAGTTTATGTGTAGTGTAAAATATTAACTTAAAGAGGAGAGAAGTGTTTGAGAAGTTGCAGGTGACGTCCCCCATTGGAGGGTCTGGCGGCAGATTTCCCAGTAGACAGCAAATGCACATAACTCATTTTCGCAAAGATACGAAGAATTTGTTGCACTTCTTGAGTACAGATCTAAAAGAATTTTAGTAAAGATGTGCACATAAAAATGTGTTAAATAAATGTATTATCTTATACAATTGATTAAATCCTAATAATTATTACTTTTATTTTTTCAGATACATGATATTCTTCTGAGACCAACAGAGCAACCTGCATAATACGAATACTTACTCATTTAATGATAAAATAGCAACACCATTGTACTTGCAAATGTATGAAAATGAAGTATTAAATATATAGCAATAGCAAATATTATTTTGTGTTTAGTTTTAAATGATGTTTGGATTCTTTAATTTGTAATACTATAATGCTCAATAAGTACAAGGGGACATTTGTAGTTTATTGGTGCCAACTTTGTATCAACATTTATTACAAGACTAACTCTTTATTAAGTTCTGTGTATTGCAAAATCCAGTTAAATCACACTAATGCACGGCAGGATTCAATTGTTTTGTCACACTTCCGATACACTTGAACGAATCGAAGATAAAGTAAATCGATCTACCCTTGTACTAATTTCTGGTATAAAGTTAGTATCAACGAATAGTATTAAGTATAGGCGAACGTTGTCAAAAGAGGGGCTAGGTGCGACTTTGGGAGGGGAGACATGAATTTAACGTAAAATATGGTTACCCACTTTTGGTGCACGTGGTGCTAAACGTATCGTTGTAAATTTAGTTTCGTTACGACATAAGTTGTACACTTTTATTTGTTAGACATTATCGCAGCTGTATCGAGTATCTTTTACTGTACTGGTATTAACTCACGCGTAGATAATGACAGGGAGTTGTCGTCTGCTTTCCATGTTGCTTGTCCATGACTAAAGGTCGATTGTTACGCTAACTCGACTTTATATTAAAAGGGTTAATGCACCAAGCACAATCTGCTAGTAAAGCAGTCCATTAACATTGGTCATTCCTAGCGTAGGAAATCATTTACGGTCTGGCAGCGAGAATATCAGTCAGGGCACTACGAGTTATTTAAATTATCTTTCTCTTGGGACGTTGTAACAACTCTGTAACGTAAAGAAATGAAGGTTGCACGTTGCTATATGAGAAGGAAGTGTTCACACACAGTTGCCGATGTGTGTAGTAATGACATTGTCATGATACAATTATACGTTTAATTAATGCATTTCGCCGTCGTTCAGAACATTCAGAGATTATTCCTTGTGTTGGACACGTCAACATCTTCTGGTGAAAGATACATTTCTTACTCCATGTTAATCGATGCATGTTTGGACAATTTTCCAATTAGCAAACGAAGGTTAAATCCAGTGATCTTATTGTGCAGGATGTTCTCTGTTAAGAGGTCTTGGGAGTCACCTAGGACAGCGCCAGGATAAAAAGTTCGTGGGGGTTACAGTTTTTCATTTGAAAATAGCCATGAGGATGATGACATACGTTTATGAAGTCATGTGTATAAAGTAAAGAATTGTAAATTCTTTAAATTTCAGTTGGTATCAAAATTTCTATGTACAAGCAAAGCTACAGAAGATTGATTCAGTTAAGATGCGACGGCTTTACAAACCTTGTTTACAGTGAAATCTCCTTCCGCTACTAGCGATGATGTTCAATGTGACAGCCGCAGACCTGGACTATGACTCATAATCGCAACTTCCACTATAGAAGGCTTCGCTGGAGATGATCAAACAGAATGTTGTCCCAGACCTGTTTGCATATTTTCCGAAAACACTCAATAGTGTTGGGACGTCGTAAAGCAATGTCTCTCTTCAAGAAACCAATGGCGCAAAAGTCTATAGGGGATGCATCTGAGGACTTGACATCAACTGGCGAAAATGGAATGACACAGATGCACATCTTAGCCTCCTTTCTCTTTTAATAGGTAATAGAATATCTAGCAGCTTGAATAGATCCCGCATCTATGTGGATCAAGACGTGAGATTGCTCCCACTATACAAACCAGAGATATCTTCATCGTAAATGTTTCCATAACATTCTCCTGGAGGTACTGCGCATTGATCTTCACTTTTTTTTTCTACTCGGAAAATTGTGAGTTTGACATGGACAGAAACCACTCTATGAACCCTTTTGAAAATATTTCACTGTTTTGCTGTTCGGAATTCGATAACGAGTTTTGTCTCTTTGGTCGGCAGAAAATTGCCCGAGGTTTGTTGGTATCATCCAGGCAGATGAGAGCTTCGTCTAAACTGAGTAATCA
Source organism: Lepisma saccharinum (assembly GCA_022664845.1). Lineage (NCBI taxonomy): Eukaryota > Metazoa > Arthropoda > Insecta > Zygentoma > Lepismatidae > Lepisma > Lepisma saccharinum. The sequence continues at coordinate 5,993 of JAGDQP010047336.1, forward strand.
CCCGCTGCCACTTATCCCCCGCAAAGGTAGCGCTTGTACAATTTTCTGGTCTTGGTGACCCATCCCTTGATATGACATTCCTTCAAGTTGTGTCAACGTGCTTTAAGTGTGTGCTTTATGTCGGAGCTCGAATGACAAACTTTCGTTAATTATATGGTATACTGTGGATTGGGACGTACCTGTGTGGCGGGTGAGGCTGCGCTGCGTTGTGGATTTTCTTTCATCACACTCGGCTTTACACGTTGCACTACATCGGCGGTTCGGGCTGGCTGTGCCCGCTGTCTCTGCTGGCTTCCAGAGTGTATCTATTCTTGTGCTGTCGAATAATGTGCCACACACGCGACATACTGATATCCTGTGCTTTTATACCGCTACATCACTTTTGAAAGACTGTATCTTTCTTCGGAATATACAACTATGTACCCATGCCATTTATCAGGAAATTTTGATACCATAGCGGGAACGTACGAAGATCATGTTCTACCCACAGCAACTTCACCCTGTTACTGCCCCATCGTGTCTAAAACAGTGGCGCTGTGTACTCCTTAGACGGAATAGAACCAAAGTCAAATAATCTCACCTTAATTGAATCAACATGTTTTATTATTTCAGCTTTTATATTTGCGAAATTAGTCGCTTGAGTAGACAAAAGACGTGAAGCAAAGTATGTTCTGTCCAGTAAGAGGTTCATAATATGGAGACATTCTCTAATGTACCAACCATCCCAGAACCCGGGACGCTTGCAAGCATTTCTTACATTGGTACATAACTTAAATTAGGGAAAATAAAATACTTTGATTGGCGAAAATATTTAGCGACACAGAGGTGCTTCGAAACGACTGTTGTCTGATTCATAATTTGAGAAAGAAAATGAGCTTCTTATGCGTATATACAATAATTTGTAGAACAACAAAGGTAAGAATAAAGAAACTATTGTATTTTCAATATAGAAAGTAAGTTGAAGAGCAAAAACAATTCTCGGCACTTAAGAGCTTACTTCTCTGTATCCACCAACAGCTGTAGAAGAGAGAAATGTAAACATACAGAGGGGCGTAGATCATGTTTGAGCACGGAAATTGATGGTATACGCTATTTAACAGAGCTTTTGTGTCATAGATATTTCACAGAAAATTTCATATTGCTTATTAGAAGAAACGAAAATTCTCTTGTTGAATTATTTGAAAGAGACGTTTTGCTCTTGTGAGCTATTTGTAGGTCCTTGTAATTATAGTTAAACTAATAAGTCTTACACAAAATGTATAGAAATTGTTATCGACAATGAGTAAAAACACTGAGAAATGAAGTAAGTGCCCACAAATTTCTAGAATTCACTTTCCCTATGTTTTAATGAGGAAACAATAAATTAATATTTTCCCTCAGAAGTCGAAGAAGAAATCCGTAAATAAAAGTAAACCTTTTCAAGATAGTGCATTTTTTATTATTAATATGCAAATACTATTCATATACGAAAATTGTTTTTATGCTAAATTACATTTTTTTTAAGAGAAAGAGGATATTCGTTTCCAGCATTGAAACTATACTGTATGTTCCAAAGCCGGCTCAAGGGGTGTTGAAACTGTTCCTGTGAAAAGAGCGCCACAATTTTGGGACTGCCAATCACTTCGGGCGCGAGTGTCTCTTATGAGTTCGGAAAATTAAATTACTATTTATAAGGTAATCGAAACTTTGGAACAGAGCGCCGGTTGACTTAAAGCCGGCTCTGTATGTTACTCTGTATGTCTTTGAAAATGTCCTATAAAATCTTGTCACGCCAAGGCACCTGGAGTTCTAGGTCCAGTGTATGAATTGAATTATTGAGCTTCCTCTATTTCCTATTGTAATGATGATGAATGTCGAGAACAAAAGCGGATATGACGAGTCTAAATGCTGGTAATGAAGTAGAGAGTTGCCAGATAGCAGGAGAAAGTTCGCATCTTGGTCGTGTGAATGAACGAAATGTGTGGTTTCCGTAAGTAGAATTCGTTGCTTCAAAGCATATCTGCTTATACTTACATGTTATCATAAGGTATATAACATCTGACCATTGTAATGTCCCCGGGCTGCTCCAATGAAAGTAGATAGACTCATCAGCAAACCAGGGGATCGCGGCACCCTGCCGCAAAAGGGGGCTTGCCCAAATTCAACGTGGCCAAACTTACCCTGTAGACAATGTCGGCACATAACGAAAGAAAACCGCTATCGGACCTGAAGGCAGGGAGGGTACCTACCCATCAGCACCCTGCTTCAGCCACATCGAAGACAGAACACACATTAGTCTAGACCACAAAACATGCATGTAAGAAGCCCGAAAAGAAGTGCCCAAACGCAGAAAGTTGGCAAAACAGAAAGCTAAAACCGGAAGAAAATCATCCCCAAAAAGGGAGGGGGGAGACATAGGCGAGAGCATCCAGCAATAAAGCAGAACACTAAAGCTACTTTAGTGATCTAACGCAACTAGGTCCCTAAAATAGTACAAGGCTCGACACTACCGCGCACTAGTTAATATTAAACACAAAAATTTGGATGCACTGAACTAATTTGACTACTCTCTAAAGATTACTGAAGCATTGCATCAAATATCAAACTTTTACTTCATCTGCACTTGCTTTCTCACATATAAATAAATTAACACTTTGCGGACTGAAATAGCAAAAGGTTGGGAACCTTTCCAGCAATACCACGGTGATGGAAATCTACCTACATCATAATGAAACCCTTGACACAAAAAATATTTGCTAAAAATGTAATTTATTTTTACTTTAAAATGACAAACGCAAGGCAAAAGACTTTGCTAAATTTTCTTGAAAAATAGTTTCCGGAGAGAATCTCTTGAACATCAAACTGAACATTGAAGATGATGTCAATTTCACATAACAGAAGGGTAAATTAATTGTATTCAGAAAAGCTCTGCCCAAGTAAGTATAATTCACATACTTATTTTCCAGAAGAAATACGTTACTTTATTTTTCAAAACGTAGTAGACATTCGTAAAATTTCCACAATTACTGAAGAATAACATTTCTTTCTACGAAAAGATGTCTATATACAATATAGCAAATGGGCAGCAATTAATTTGATATTCCAAAACGTTGTCCAAACATTTCGTATGTAATTTCCCTTTTTTAAACTTCATTCAATACTGTTAATACAAACATGGTCTACTAGGGTTGGATTAGGTATTAATTTACAATACGAATTTCTAAGAGCTGACTGACTTAAGGTTGGCGTACGTAACGAAGAAGCTTTAAACTTTGCAAAATACCAAAATAAAACATAGGAAAAACGTTGAATCTCACGGTTAACAAGAACGGACATGTTGTAGAGATTTTGTGCAATTTAAACATACCAGTACCGAAAGAGCAAACAAAAATGGTGAACGAAAAAATAACGTGCATTTGAAAGGTCATATCAACTATAGTAAAGGTACGAACCAAAATATTCAACGTACGAACCAAAATTTTAATGTGTTGAAATTTCGCTATCTAAATGTAAGTGAAACAGGCTTGGATTTCTGGGAGAGAAAGAGGAATTTCAAGACATTAAACATACATACCTGAATTTAGATAACCGACCCCCGATACATATCAAATTAAGCAGACATTCGTACGTTGCACATCACTTCACAGAAAAACCACAACAATTTCATATGAAGAAAACACTGAATTACTTGCACACACATAGAAAAGGGGGGCATGCTTCGTGTCGTCCACTACCGGTCAAGGCCAATATGGAGGGTGTAAGACTGCAGCATTCGATTCACAGCTCCTTTTATAAAAGACATGAAGAAACAGCTTCCCAAAAGTTGTTATAATTTACCAGTCGATGCTACTCTATATATTAATAAACTTTCCGGGCATTGGCTGCATTATAATATTGTTTTTTATATAACTTTCGAAGGCAGTGTAAATTTTAAGTAGCCTTTCCTACTCGACGACCATGTTTTAACTACTGACACCACTGAGTCAATCAGGAAAGAGAATCAAACTAGACAACCGGGAGAGGAAGCAGGTGTGGCTTACCACCAAAATTTCAACGAGAAGTAAAACAACAATCAGATATTTTTGTTTGTTTTTGAAGATTTTCAACGAAAGAAAAATTGTTGAAGAAAATAATGAAATAAAATATGCAAAGAAATATTCAGTAAAAAAAATGAGGAAACAATAAAGATAAAATCCCGCCAAACAACAATGAAAGGGATGTTCTGTATGGCTAATCTTCATTGTCATCTGGACAAATAAAACTCTTTGAAGAAAGCCGAAGACGAAAAATATAGCCGACAAAGCTCGAACAAAAGAAGAAAAAGAAGACACACAAAAAAGGAGAGGGTAAGATATGTTTCGACCAACCGAAAATGAGTCGCTACACCATAATAAGTAATCATCATTGATATTTTCTCTATTGTAACATATACCAATTGTATGCACAGTACACATGTATAACATATACCACAAATATAATATAGCTATATTTTAGGTTTCATGTCATAAATATGTTCTTTACAAGACAGGACCATATATTTGAGGATATGATGTTGCTCAAACGTTTTAACAGTTAAATATTGATGTCGATGTCAAACAGATTACTTGTAAATTCATATAGTACGTAGTTATAGCTATGGATAAATGATATTACATAATATTAAGGATTTTACTAATCGTTTTATGCAACCCTAAAGTCAGGGTTCTTTATTTCTCTCAATTCACAAAGTAAAACCAAATCATGATTACTTCGTACTAGTAGTGTATACGCTAGGCCGCATTCAT
>JAGDQP010047337.1:0-12570 GCA_022664845.1 Lepisma saccharinum
TGTGTGTGTGTGTGTACCAACCATTTCTTAACGATTTCGCATCCAACCTGGATAACTAACTTCCAACATTCTCTCCCCCCTACCCTTTCTCGGCCTGAGCCTGAGATGCGAAAAGGCCAAACAAAGTTCAGTTCTGCTAAGCGTTACATGAGAAAGGTCCTGTACTATCTTGTGGCTGACAATCAAATGTCTATATTTAGACCTGGATTTTAAATATATTGCGTTATTGTTTCAATCTGGTCTGGATCTTATAAATGAAAATACATTACCATCATTCGTTATTGACGAAAATCACGAATAAGCTTCCATGCTAATGACCACTACCCGTACTCTTTCTTGCCCCAAATATGGCGTGCTGCACAACGTTCAATTTGGGAGTAATTTCACACGTTCGTCGTTACGTGATGTTAGGGTCTTGATTCAAACATTGAACAACGTAAAGTGTAAACGTACCAGCTATTGGCCCCTTTAGACCCCTTTTTCGTGTTGAAACTTGAAGTGTAGATCTTTTCCGGAATACTTTTTTCTGCTCATGGCTAACTGAAATCTCTCCTGAAATTAACTTTACAGTAAAACAATAAAAATGCACTTTCTACATTTCCCCCCCTTCAAAACGGCAAAATGACCAATAGTAGGCACACTCTAACCAATAGTTGCCTCCCCTCTTAATGGCCAGTTATTGACACTCACGTTCACTCACGTATTTGAGACCTGAAGACGTGTGTCGGTAATTGACACTGCTGAGACCATTAGTTGGCACAACTGCCAAATAATTGTTCCTGTGAAGCTAAGTTCTACCTGACAATGCTAGTCATCGTCATTTTGTCTGTGAAAGGTATGAATGCTATGTAAGAAATCAGAAAATTATTTTTTAAATTACTAATTATTTACTCCTATGTCAAATGTATGGGAACTGTGGGAAAATGTCATGTCAGTCCTTGCACCTCCTAGTAGCACTAGCTGGCTTTAATAATTTACATAATAGTGCATCCTAGAGTATCCCTAAACATCCTTGCAGTTGTTGAAGGAAGCAAACCCTATTATCTAATTAGATTTGATAGATTTGTAACTTAACAAAGCCTTCTTGAAATGCCATGAATTCTGAACAAAATGTCTAATATTCGGGGTTTTCACACCATATTTGTCTCTAATAAAAACGTAGATATTTTTACAGTTGAATCCATTTGTATTATTTGTAGTAATATCAAATGGGACGATGCTCAATCGTATACGTATTTGAAGTCCTGTGTTGCAAAATATTTCGCACACTCAAACGCTAGAACGCAACTGTAAATTAAAATGTTATGTTTCATAGTAACTTATATGACAGTAGTACATTTACATCTTAAAATTGGCTGTTTTACCAAAGACCTTTAAGATTATCGCTTGAATCTTCTCACGTTACTTGTTTCCCTATCGTATCATAAAGCATAGCTTCTTAGTTCAACTTATATCTTAGGAGACCATAGAAGTTAAATCTCTTTGCGTTACTTACTGCTAATTTTGAAATTTCCTCCCATCTGGTGTTTGCATCCATTCCTTTTTTCCCTCTGAGAAGAATGAAGATTTTCTTAACATTGGGACAAGATCTTAAGAGCTTCTCGATGAGAACTTTACCAACATATCCTGCGGCTCCCGTTATAAGAACGCTGCGTCCTTCATAGAAATCGGGTATTCTTGTTGTTAGAGTTTCTGGGTCATTGTTTACATCCATCTTCTATGTTCTGAAAGGCCAAATGAAAATTACATTCGAAATTCTAAAGTCTAACTTTCCCATTTACTCCCATGTGTTTAATATTCTATAAACTCATATCATTTGTTAATTATTTGTGATCTTAGACTGAAACTTTGCTAACGGTTAGCTGTCATGTCATTGTGTAGTACTTGCTACGACTGCAAACACATGTTTTTTTTTAATGGACATTCCCCGCTTCTTTTCCTGTACACTTCAAGTTTTGTTAGTGGTTATTTTGAGTGAATAAGTTATGCAAATATACAACTTTAATTTTTCTGTCGATTTCGAGGCACGTGTAAGTCATTCTCTCAAAATTTAATATTCTATTGTTCCCCAGATGATTGATTCTCTTAATTTCATTTCTTATATGTTTCTTCAACTACATTTATTACGCCTTAACTCTTTATAAACAGCAATTGTTTCGGGTACGTACCATCACCTTCAATTGCATTAGTGTACAGAATGAAGAATTTATTACCTTATTTCCACGATCTATAATGTAAAACAACTGCATTTCCTATGTAGATGACTTAGGGCTCATTTTCAAGCCCGCTTGCGTTGCTTTGCGATTTGGGTGAATAGCCAATTGAAACAAGTGTTACAACACGTAATGAAACTACACCATGAAACACTACGTGTTTCAATTGGCTACTTAATCGCAATCAAAGCAAGCGGGCTTGAAAATGAGCCCTTAGAGTGAAACTATCCTATTGTGAATGAAAATGATAGAATAAAGGCAGTTTGACAGAAGCAAACCGGTCAAAATTATTGATATTTCCTTTAAGAATGGAGTAGTCTGATAATTGACACGGGCTGATAACTTATTTTATTTTTCATCCCAGAGAAACTCATTTATGTGATAAATGTTTATTTTCTTACATCTTGCAATTAAACCTTGCAAATATTTCTTTACAGGAGCAAAACCTTGAAAATAGCACAGGCAATTTTAAGTTTGGCTAACGTATCATATTCTTCCTGGTGATTTCAAAGGGAATTCTTCTAGCCTACTGTTCGTCCACAGTATTGTCACTGACTGGAATGCGAGCAGAGTGTTATCACATCTTGTAAACAATTAAGAAAAGTTAATACTGTTAATTAATATAGTTCTGAGTGACAATGAATATATGCTTGTGTCTATGACCAGACATGAAACCATAAACAGATTCCAAAAGTCCAAATAAGACCTTCATTTGTGTGGCAAGAGACTTTTCTATAACAAGCGAGAAGAACACCACACAGATACAGCAGAGCTATTTTATACTCATTTTGATTGACATTTTGAAGTACAGTCTAAACACCACGTGTAGGGTTACCAACTGGAAATTGTCAAATGCAGGAAAAAAAATCTGCAATCATTTCAGTACATATTTGACGATTGTGTTTAATCATCTAATTGTTCCTAATTAGTATGGGCTTGTGTAGTCTATTTCGAAAGCGCCTTTGTCTACAAAATGTAACATTGAGATATTGGCATTACTGAGTTCATTTAATTATTTTCTAACACATTAGTAAGGTTTTATGATTCCAGAACGTCTGCAAAAAACATTTAATTTTCATAGAAAAGTGAAGAACATAAGGAAAAATTAACAGTATATTTGTATATATTTTATCTTTGCCATTTTTTTTTGGGGGGGGGGGGGGGGGGAATAAAATCTTGGTAAACTAAAACTTCTAGTACTATTACTAAACCATTCATGACTTCAGATTTTCCCTTGCTTTGAACAATAAGAAGTATATTACAAGTGATTTTGTCGATTTCCCAAAATTTATGGCACTTGGGAGTTGGGACAAAGCCAGTTTTTGAAATGGTCTACACACACTTGTAATTCACCGATTGGAACACCTCATTTTTGCAATCTGACTTTTAATGTGACTTACAGTCTTACGTTTTGTGAGTACTATGGATGCTTTATTTTTATTCACGTTTTAATATCAAAAGTAAAAAATATATATATATATAAACATTTATATCCAAGTCCAGTGGCGGCTCATGCCTCCAAAAACTGGCGGTTCACTAATTTTAAATGTACATACAGTATTTCTAAAGGAAAAAATCATTAGAATGCTTTGAAAATTTTAACAGATCTAACTATATACAGTTGCAATTGAAGACCTGACGAATTACTAAGTTCTTTATTAATCCGGAAACACGTGGGCATGTATATTTTTTTTAGTTTCACCTAAAAGATGCTTAGATCCACTTGGGATAATATGCGATTCAGGTCTTTAATTGTGTTAGAGAATCTTTATGCATTATCTAAGATACTAGTTTGCAAATATATATATATATATATATATAATAAATCACAGCCATATTCAATCCACTAGTGGATCAGGCCTCTCCCCGAAGGGAGGATTTGGTCTACTGCTCCCACGCTGACCAGACGGATTGGGAGAGGAGAGCCGAAGCTCTCACTGTGATCGCCACTGTCTTTTATTCACAGCAGCTCCCCAATTGTCCTCACGATGCTGGGTCAACACCGAAATATTTGAGCCCCACCGGGAATCGAACCCGGGACCGCTCGCACTGAAGTCGAGCGCGCTACCGACTAGGCTACGCAGGAGCTTTTCCTAGTCTTCTAACAGAAGGAGTTTCTTTGTACAGGAAGTCAGCCGTCTTTCCTTCATTGACGGAAAATTTGTAAATCTATTTCTGTTGTAAATTTTAACCTTAAAAATCCTAAAAGAATCCTTACCTCAACTCGTTTGCTTTTGTTTTCTCTCGAGAACAGAAAGAGAACTTCCCAACTCTTTGATGTTACATTTCTCTTTTGATGTTATTAATGAAAAATTGTTTTGTTTATGAAATTGTGCGGAGCGATTAGCTGGGACTGCCACGATTTCCTACAAAACATGCATGCCTATTCTATATGCACGGCATATTATATTGCGGTTCTTCACTCTACTTCACTCAACAACACGCAACAGCTATCCTGACTGAGAGGTTTTTCCTCAGCCACACCAGACAAGTACCGTGATGGTACCTTCAACTTAGGCCCTGGCCGACACTTCCTGCACCCTTTCCTCTATCCCGGCCTGAGCCTTACATGCCAGAAAGCCATAAATAAAATTCAAATTCAAATTCCTTACGAAGATCAACACCGTTTGTTGAGTCGATTTAACACAAGAGAAAAGCGATGTCGCCCTGGGACACCGAAAATATTGAATTAACACAGCCATTTTTTGCAGTGTGGTCTCCGCTTATAAAATATTCATAAACTAAAAGAATCGCTGGTATACATTGCGAAAATTCTTGTATTACATGACTGGATGTAAGTAACCGGGCACTTCACGTTAACATATTTACGCGGTAATTCCGCCAGACCCCCTGTGGGGGATGTTTACCCCCAAAGTCTTGACAACACCCCTAACTTTTGCTGTGAAAAATCGATAGAAACCGCACAAAATTTCACTTACAAAGTTACATCCTCCGAAATTGACTTTACACCCCGCAAACTGAAAATCCTGGCGGAAGCCCTGTTTAAGAAATTCTAGAAGAGCGTTTACAGATTAGCTAAATAACGTCTTTTTTGAAAGTCAAATTTTCTCGTCAAGATACTCTCATTCTAAACAAAAAACAAAAAAGTATTTCTGAAACTGCTTCTATTTGTGTTTCCATCATAGTTCCGAATTCTGTTTCTATGACTATTTCTACAGGAAGCAAATGCACAATACATGCGCGCATATCATTTTGCACTGTCTCTTCAAAATGATAATTTCACTCTACTTTACCACGGCGAGACTCTACACTAGAGTGTGTCGTGACTTTACTCAACAACACACAAGATGCATGCCTATTCTATACACTAAAGAAAAGAAAAATATCTTAAATATATTTCTTAAGTTAAAATAAGGACGTATTTGTCTCCTTAGGTGCGTCCATTTGATTTCCATTGTGCTTCGCGTCACCAAACTAACTCTGCTGCATGAGTGAACTATCTCCGAAAATATCCGAACAGAAAACCGAAGTAGTTGTGCTCGCCTGAGTTGCCAAGCTGTGCAGCGAGATCTTACTTTCCCCTTGCTCCCTTCCAGCACCGAAGACACCATGCCGCCTCCCCGAAGAAGTCTGTTCAACTGCATGCATCAGGTTCATTTTTCAGTACAGCAAAAAGCCAGAGCGGAAATGTAAAAGAACCATAGACTTATACACTGTTGAAGACGTTCCATAGACTAAAAGGAAAGTGACCATTTTTCACGTTCCACTGGTCAGCACTTCTATAATAGGAATAATCTTTACATTAAAAAATTGTATTTTTTTTGGTGAATTAATTTTATTACTACGTATTACTGCTCTCAAATATATAACGGTTCAGTGAACCATTGAACCCAAGGCACCGACCGCCACTGTCTAAGTCCCCGTTGATAGAAACCATTATTTCAACCACCACCCTTCCTTGTGAGCACTCCTGCTGATTATAACCTTTTAAAACGCTCTTCTGTCAAATCAGTAAAATGGACAAAGGACGTTCTTTTTCTGGTGTCTTTACTTGTAAGTTACAGACAGAGAAAAGTTATAGAACTTAAGACTTACCTATTCTCTTCTTTCACTGTCTTAATAGACGACCTACTATCATGGATTTCTCAAACTAGATTCAGACTTACATTGTCTTTCACTTTACAACAACGACTTCAAAGTTACACGAATTCTTAATTATATTGAACTATCGTTTGATCTGAATTTATAACGAAGACAGTTATTACCATCTTGTGAACTTACATCTTTTATAAATTTGCATTGTACGTCAAAGCAGTTTCAGCATATATTAACTTCTAACCCCTTCCACGTGTTTTGCACTGCTAAAAAGTCCTGCTAAATCCAACTATCCTTGTATTGCTAAACTGCATAGTTAATTTTTATAGTAATCGCAACCATAATTGTGCTACGTAACCATACTCTTCTGCTAAGTTGACTATATCTCGTATTGTTGCATAGTTGAGATTCCTAAACAAGTATAGTTAAATTTTATATTGCTGGGAAAATCATGTCTATGGTTGATTTGACCATATTACTTTATGACCTTCAAGTTTGACAATATATTTATTGTTGCTCGAATCATACTGTATGGTTATTGGATGCGCATGCGTAGACAATGACAAAACTATAGTTAATATTATAATATTTTGTTTTCTGGGACTCTGTGTGGTTGGAAGCCAAGGATCACGAAGAATTTGTTATGGCCTCATGTTAGATTATGAAATGAGTATTCGTGTTATGATTACGAAGAATAAACGTATTGTACAATTTTACGTAATGTGAAGAAATTTCGCAATGTGTAGTAATGTTGTGCTCATGTGATTGAACGGTGGTCAAGAGATGCCGTTACGATAGCTACAATTTCTAAATGGCAGACAACAAGAATAGTTATAATTCTGGAATCTGAATTTGTAATCAACGATTACTGCAAATGATTTATTCGTATGATATTATCCTCGAATGTAATGGAAGATGTTTCAGTCATCCTGTATTTGTTAAAGTTAATACCCTTAACGTGTATAATGTAATAGTCGTATACTAACAGTGAAACCAAACTTCGCCAACACATAACTTAACCTAGCCTAGCTGGGACTCGTTAACGTGCATTCGAGAACGTTGCGTTGCATACGATCACAATAGGATTGACAACATTTTTCAGTGTCGGAGGGTGAAAGTTAATTTGAGACAGCAGTCATTTTGATTATTTTTTTTTGTTTTCTTTTCCCTAACTATTTCACGGGCTTCGGCCTCAGAACGGACTATTTAAATGGTGGGTGGTTTCACCAAGGACTTCCGGCTCAAGTTAGAACACCATTACTCACCATCCATCGATCTCGACATCATGCAAAGACCACGACTACTGAACCTCGGACTCGTTCTCGAACACCAGTACGCTTAACGGAAAGCAAAGAACCAACATCACGACCTAACAAAAAGCAACATGTAAATGATCAGGACAATGACAGCGACTCATCAGACATACATATTGAAGATAAATCATCTAAACAAACTGCTGCACTATAGTAATTCCCTCTGAGTAACTTTGACACATAATTCCCAAAATCCTAAGCAAATTCTACAACAATTCTGTAAATATGTACCACGACAAACCATTAACCAAATCACTACTATACGAAACGAAGCAATCATAAAATCACCAGATGCTAACCTCGCGACAACCATTCCCAATAAGTACAGCTTCGAAATATTTGGCAAATCCGCAACCATGATCAGCTTAACCAATCAGCGCATAAAACAGCCTCCTCCAGCTCGTATACCACAATTTCTGTCAGTAGTAATCTGTGGAGTTGACTCTACCTGGACAGACGAAGAAATAGCCGATTAACTCAGACAAGAAGAATATGAATTCACCAAAATCATTCGCATCAAATGTCAGGCAGGCCCCACTTATCTTGTTCGTGTTCTCACTCAATTACAGGAAATCATCAACGATCTACTCATACTAGGAGCATATATAGTCGAAGACATCGTGTAGAACAATCTCGCAATCAAGCACATATACCAATCAGATGTGAAAAGTGTCAGAGCTATAATTCTCATCTCACTCATCAGTGTCCTAATCAACCTAAATGTGGCTTCTGTTCTGGTCCTCACCCTACCCGACGGTGTACAAACATGCAACGCTCACCTAAATGCTCTACCTGCAAACAACCTCATCCAACTTACAGCTACCGTTGCAAAGCTCTGCCTCCTCCTGAACCATCTAAACCGACCTAGTAGTACCATTCCGTGTCACTGAACAACCACCAAACCCTGACTTCATCCAAGACAAGAATCCCATATTACAACAACCTATCACCGTCGAACTGCTCTTATCCTTTGTTACTCTCACACTACAAAATGTCCAACCATCCCAACGACCACACATCCTTCAACAAATCCAAACTGCAGCCAAACAAGTATTCCATGTCACATTTCAAGCTACCTATTCTGGTCCTTTTGTTCATTTCGTCACAGCACCACCTACCAACTCTACGTAACTACTCACCAATCACCAACTTACATTTCATTATGGATATAGTGATAATATTTATTAACATCAATTCACTTTTAACGCATAAATTGCTTTTCGAATCACTTCTACTCGAGGAAAAGGAACAAGCTTTCATCTTAAACGAAACTTATTTCACTACAAACACCAGATGCAAAATCACAGGCTATAACGTCACCCATCAAACGAGCACTATACCAGCACTGAGAGCAAATGGAGCGTAGCAATCGGACATAAACCTTCAATATCTCATCGTCCTCACCACATACCTATATGCCGCTACTTGAATATCTAATTTCCACTATATATTTCAAAAAATATACGTTATCTTAGTCAAAATCTATGTCAGACTTGGCCATCCCATTCCTCACCAATTCTTTCAGTACATTTCAGATAACTTCCGAACGTATGTCGTCATGCCGGACATCAACATCCACAGTCGTTCAGATAGGCAAAGAGCACGCTTCACTACCTACATTACAAACCACACCACAGGTATAATGCAACAACTCCCAAAACCTACACGCCCCATCTTCCAAACAACTCCTGACATAGTTATTCTTTCACCCAACCTTGTCAATCGTCCCACCATAGACCCCTGGATACTGTAGGCAGCGACCATGTTCCTGTTAAGTTAACCCTAAACCGACAGCTTCCCAAACAACCCGCCGTACCTGCAACCCGCACTTCTACCCGATTTGACCTAGCAAACTGGAATCAATACCGAGAATTCATCACAGATCATTTAGAAAACACGCCTGCACATACGAATGAAGATGAACTTTATCAAGCTCTACAGGATATTACAGAAACAGTTCAAGCCGCATCAAACAGATATATTCCGACAACTAAAACATCACCTCCTCGACCGAAACTACCACCGCAATACCTCACTCTGATTCAACGCTATCGTCAACACTACAGAGACTATATACGCACTAGGAATCCGGTCTCATTGCAACAGCATCGTCAGCTTCAAAGAACAGTTCACAATTATCTGGCGGCCTACAAACTACGTCAGTGGATCAAAACGTGCAATAAACTACGAGATACTGATCATCCATCAAAAGTTTCGAAAAGATTCAATCTATTGACAGGACAAGTGACAAAAACAACTTACCCACTTCTACAGTACAACCAACACTTTCGACGGACGTAGAAAAAGCCAACGCATTTGCGGTGAACTTACAGGAGATATTTACACCATCATACATACACATGGAGAGAAACCACCCTGCAAGTCGCTTGAAATTAGGATCACAAATACTGCAACCCAACATCGATCATCACATCAACGAAGCGCAGTCTCTCACTGAACCAATCACCGTAGAATATGTCATCTCCATTACAACACGAAAGAAAAATTCAGCTCCACCTACAGACACATCAAAGAAGGACCATATCGACTTTTCCTACTGAAAGCAGCTATATTTAACTTCATTCTACGCATCGGATATATACCAGCGCAATGGAAGACTTCCAAAACATTAATGTTCCTTAAACTTAACAAACGACCCGAATCCGTTTCCTCATATCGTCCTATTTAGTTAACTTCAACCCTCAGTAAAATCTTGGAACGTATCATCGTTAAACGCCTTCACACCCACCTATATATATATATATATTTCATCTTTCTTGATAGAAATAATCAGATTTCGAGGGGATTCTCGAAAAACAACTAGATTTTTATTGCTATCCTTAAAAATTATCAGTTTTCTTGACAAAAATATTCCCATTTACTACTACTACTAATAAGGTAATTAGTGGCGTTACAGCATGCATTCAACTATGAAATCTGGAATGCAGTTTTCAGTTAATCAGCTTACAGCTATCACTGATTTAGCTTACCAAATGTTCGTATTTAACAAAGCAAAGTGCCATACCCCACCCCATAAAGGAATCAGTGGTGGTGGGTTAGAGCATGCGTTCAACTATGAAATTTAGAATGCAGTTTCCAGTTAAACAACTTAGAGCCATCTTAGATTTACCCAATGTCCATATTCCACATACCCCACACGATAAGAGGGTCAGTGAGGGTTAGAGCATGCGTGGTAATTTGGAATGCCGGTTTCAGTTAATAAGCTTACAACTATTACACATTAATCTTATGTCCGCATTTAACATAACAAAGTGTCATATCCCACACACCCCACCCAATATAGCGGTCAGTGGGGGTTGGAGTGACTGAATTGTTATTATCAAAACGAGCAAACGAGTTTCTAAGGAAGGGACGTAAGTGTTTGCTAAAGTGGTCTCCGTACCACTACGCTCAATGGAACCCTGCGGGATTTGAACCCGTGACTCCGCGCACAGAAAACGGGCGGTCTAAGCTCTCGCCCACTCCGAGGTCGTGGAGGCTAGACCATGCGTGGAAATTTGGAATACAGGTTTTAGTTAATCAGCTTAAATATATCACAGATTTGTTTTAGCGAATGTCCGTATTTAACAAAACAACGTGACACCCCAAAACTCCCAGTCTATGAAGGGGTCAATGGGGGTTAGAGCGTGCGTTCAGCTATGGCATTTAGAATGTAGGTTTCAGTTAATCAGTTTACAGCTATCCCAGATTTTTCTTACTCAATGTCCGTATTTAACAAAATAAAATACCACACCAACATACCCCACACCAAAAGGGAGTTAGAGCACGTGTGAAAATGTGGAATGCGAGTTTCAGTTAGCTTACAATGATCACAGGTTTAGCTTACCGAAGGTCAGTACTTGGGAAAATAAAGAGCAATACCTCTTGTGCATAGATTTAGCTTTAGGTATTTTCGTTTTTTATGATTCGTATTACTTAAACACAGACAGAAAATGGGCAGTGGTGCTTGTTGCTAGTATCTGCGCCAGGGCTTAAAGATAAGGAGTACAGCAGGGCTGAGAAGATTGGAATCTGCATGATAGAGTAATCACAGGAATCACCATACAGACCAGAGTATGTGGGGCAGAATATGGCGACTGACATGATATAGATCTATGTAAGATAATCCTTATAAGAAACCTAATTCAAACCTACATAACCAAAATTTCAACTGCTGTTACCAAAGCTGACTGACCCACTTGTGGGGTTCGGTATAAGGGGTATGATACTTTGTTTTGTTAAATACGGACATATGGTAAGATGAGTCTATGGTAGCTGTAAGCTGATTAACTGAAACCTGCATTCCAATTTTCCACGCACGTTCTAACTCTCACTTACCACCTTATGAAGTGGGGTAAGGCACTTTGTTTTGTTAATGGCTACAAGCTGATTAACTGAAAACTACACTCCAGATTTTATAGTTGAATGCATGCTCTAACCCCCACTAACCTATTTATGGGGTGGGGTATTGCACTTTGTTTTGTTAAATACGGATATTCGGTAAGAAAACCCTGTGATAGCTGTAAGCTGATTAACTTAAACATGTATTCCACATTTTATAGTTGAACGGATGCTCTAATCTCTTCTGGGGTGGGGTATGTGGGGTATGGTACTATGTTTTGTTAAACACGGACCTTTATCAACGTAAATATGTGATATTAATTAACAATTTAATTGAAACTTACATTAGGAAATTCATAGCTTAATGGATGTTGTAAGTTGTAATCCCTTTCTCACTTCCGTGTGGAATATGTGGGGGTAGGGTATTACATTTTATGAAGTGCAAATCTTCAGATCGAGAGATGCTACAATATTTTATAAACAGAAATCATCAACCGATTAATTTATTGTTAATTAAGAAAATTAAAGACTAAGAGAAGTGGTCCTCTCAATTAACACTGAGTTTCCCATAAGCGAGGTTCACCTTTGAGTTTAAACCCTGGAAAGGGGTTAAAATTTAGTTTAAAAAGTATTATCACGGTGTCGAA
>JAGDQP010047338.1:0-15053 GCA_022664845.1 Lepisma saccharinum
TATATATATATATATATATATATATATATATATATATATATATATAGTGGGCAGAGGGGTAACACACTTTGAGAACACCACTGAAATCCCCAGACGGGAAACAATTTGCATTGTCACACCACAGTTCATAGCTCCAACCAGGAAGAAATTCCAAAAATTCTTGGTCGGACATAAATACGGGGGCAAGAGAGGAACAAGAGGAAGAGAGAACTCAGAGAGTGTGGGTGAACTACGATACTAGCAGGCGAGATCATTCAACTACGGTCATTCGGCCCGTCTACCTATCCATCTGGGTCTGCCAACCTACGGGCCCTGGGCTACCATTGTGCCATTCATTGACTTGGAGGTTCAATGTCTGGGCTACATCGTTGAAACTAGCAGGCCAGTTATTTCCTGGAGACGTTCCTCTCTGGTATTGGAAGTCCGCCGTTGGAGCGACGACCCCTTCTCGTCTGGGCTGGATTTATGGGTAAGTGGAGTTCTGATTAGAATGTCTGGGATTAGTTATTCATGGTCGTTGGTGGGATCCATTCTGACCGTCTGCTATGATTAAGCCCGCAATTTGTGAAAGGGCAATAAATCCCCTATTTTTGTAGAACTCGTTATTTTATCATTTCTCTATGCCTGGTGTCACCCCTTTTATCGTTTGCCTTTCTGTAGCTACTAAATAACCCCCGGAGTACACCCTGTATTCGTATCTTTAAGGTAAGATTTCTCAGTCGCACCAGGCGAATGCCAGGATGATACTCAACCTACTCGATTCCCGGTAGAAGGAGGCTACAATATATATGCACATTTATATACATTTCTGCAAAATGCAGAAAATTCACATTCGAAATGTTTTTCAAACAATCTGTAAGTTACCCATTGTTCCATTTGATGGCAGCTTTTTAAATAGTATTCATACAATTACAGTTATGCCAATATCGCGTAATATTTATATCCTTCCTCTCCATTTGTGTTGTCTTAAAACAATGAACTTAGAAACTTCAAAAAGCCTTAAAAAAATGGGTACAACCGGAAAGAAAATAATGACTATGAGAAACAAAGCCTAATGTTCTCAAGTACTCTTAGAAGATATTACTCATTGAAAACGACATTACTGAGTGAATTTCGCAACTTGAGAAAACAATCAAACAAACAAAAAAGCAAGTCCAGGTTGTGAACTCACATAAATACGAGGATTTGTTCTGGAGAGGTTCTTGTGACAAGAAAGGAAACAATAGGTAGGAACTCCATCAGAAATGTGAACAAGAGACTCAAAGATCTTTTATGAAAGGAGTAAATCCACGTTCCTCTGGAGGGCACTGAGTATGACATCACCATCTTTGCAAGCCTTCGCTGAGAATCACGCAAACGCTTAGGTCCAGCTGACAGAGTAAGCACCCAATTCATCACCACAATACCTCTTTAGTATGACATCTCTCAACACGTTCAAGAAGAACGAGTACTAAAAAAAGTAGTAAGTGCAAACAGTGCAGAGAGAAAGAAGGCACGTCACCATGACAACGGATTTCAAAAGGGATATCTGGCTATAAAATTAATGCAGAGTAGTCATGTAGGAGCTTTGCAGAGTTCGTCTGAAAACGGAGTAAAATTTTCGAACAGAATTCAAGTTTAACATATTTATTCATGTATGTCTCTAAGAAACACTCCATCTATAATTCCAAAGCCTACCCTCACGGTTTCACAGAAGGCATTTGAAAACATGAGTTTGCACTGTCAAGTTAATTCGAAAGGAATGTTTTTGTTGGTACTAAGTGGAAATAGCCACACGCCTCTCTTCTTTATACTTCTTCTTGACTTACAACTTTATGTAAAACCTTGAAGAAATTGATTTTGTAAGAGTAGTCATTAAATTTTGCCGTAAAAGATTCCGAAATCACATTAGAGAAGATTCCAAGTGCAAATGTATGAGGTAGTCATAAGAAAACATGAATTAATTATATATTTTTTTATTATCAAATTTGGCAACAGACTGACATCAAAAGCTTGTCCACGGCTCAAATCATGGACTAGAAATAAAGGAAATCTTGATCTAGTCGCCTTCATTTATTAGGCGTATCTGGGGTGAAACCAGAAAAAAAAGTCAATATGACTCACGTTTAGAAGCAAGTTTTGAACCTGTTTGAATTTGAATTTTATTTATGGCCTTTAGGCATCTAAGGCTCAGACCGGAATAGGGGAGGGGAAAGGATGCTGGAAGGTGTCGGCCAGGACCTAAGTTGAAGGTGCCATCCCGGCATTTGCCTGGTTTGACTGAAGAAAAACTCTGGAAAAACCTCAGTCAGGATAGGATGGTCGGCCGCTGGGATTAAACTCACGACCTCCCGCATGCTACATCAACGTTCTACCACTGAGTTACGGTGGCTTGGTGTTTGAACCTGTGCTTCCTAACCATTGGTAATCATTGGAGACTCACTATCCCATGGCGGCTTGGTGAATGACTTGCGCATTAGTTCATGAAGACCAACAAAATTGTGGTAATGGTTTATTCAAACTCATGCTTATTCTTCTGTAAGCTGAGGTCCATCCACTGACTGACAATAAATGAAACCAAAAGTCAAAAGATAGTACCCAAAATTATGTTTAGTTTTTACTACATTCCATAGTTCTGTCATTTGTGCACAAAAACTGAAATTCAGTGTCAAATACTATTTTTAATGCTATTGAAAGACAAGTGCTATATAATGAAATCTTAAGTAAACTTGAAAGATTTTTGAGTGACGAGGCAATACTTCAGTAATCTTTAGACCTCACAAACTTTACAGAAGTTACCGTAAATGTCTATACAAAAGATATATATGCGATATTCAAATTCCTACATTGAAAGAGGACATCACGCACTCAAACTTCAAACTAAATTTTCATACATCTAAGAAACGGGTGTAGTTATTAAACTAGAATTGCATACCACATCTAAATGACACTTATTTAACTTGCAGATCTTGATAAACTAGAAAACCACTACTAAAAACAAGCATAAGTGCACGACTGACTGTTCCCCTTGATCAAACGAAGAAAGTAAATGGCTGTTTACGGTGCAAATATTTATGTGGCTTGATGGGTGGCTAGACATAAATATAGGATATGCAGAATATGGAAAATAGCCCAGTCCTTTATGGAGTCTAGTATCATATCACTGAGATGCTTCTGTTAAGAAGCTTACTATATTTAACATCACGGTCTCTTCATTTGAGAAGAAGTCTTCCATAATTTGTTTCAGGGACTTCTTCAACCACCCCTATGCCATTTTTCACCCATAAAGATAAAAACCTGTGTTTCGCAACTCTCTCTTAAAACCACCTGGAAAGCAGCCAAATATTTGTTTAGAATTGCTTTCATCAATCACATTTTTTTTCTGCACTTATTTCCCCACACACGCTAAGCAAGATCTTTAAGTAGGGAGAGAGGAGTTCCTCGCACTGTAAACCTTCGTATATGGTGAACACTTTTTGTACAGTGGAAGAAACCATAATGTGCTGAAAGCCAAATGTTACACGATGAAGAATGAATGTGTCAAAATTGTGTTCTTCTTCCTTTTCTTCTATTTTTTTCTGAGTTACCATTAAGCGCAAGAACATTATTCGCTATGGTATATTCCAATACACACTAATGTGTGGAAGTTAATTTTAGAAACACAAACGGAAGTTATCTAGCTAAAATTCAAGCTTATTGGATACACTACCAATCCGAAAGAGACTAGGCTTTCCATATTCAACGAAACGTTCGGAATAATAATAATAATAATAATAATAATAATAATAGTAATATTTACAATTAGATTTAGACCCTGATATACTATTATTTCGTATGAATAGGGAGGCTTATTAAAGGTTCTATGGGGCTAGAGAAGTCTTCTTTATCTTGACTTCAAAAATCCATTTATCCTATTATACGCACAGGAATCTTGAATGCCAACGGATAGATAGTAGTCTAACCAAGTTCTTTAAAGACCTTCCTCTTTTTGGAATGATTAGATGTCAATATACACGAAACGTGAATTCAATATATTCTACCTAGTATCACGTAAAAATTACCACAGTTGATGAAGAATTGTATTAAGAGCGCAGAGTTATGAACATTTCATTTCCAGGTAAAGCCCAACAAAACGCAAGCCAAACTAGTAAGCATTACGAAGACTCTTCCTTCTCAAGAGGCACTGCCTAATTGAATTGTATACGCACACTTATACAAAATGGCCGGAACAAAATTGTCTTAGGCCACGGTGGCTCAGTTGGTAGAGCGCTCACCTAGGTGTCGTCGGATCGATCCCTGTTCATGCCATGTGGGCTTTGTGGTGGACAAACACCGTGGGCGTAGGTTTTCTCGGGGTGTTTCAATTTCCTTCCACTTTCTTCATTCAACCAATTCATCCCATCATCATCCATTCGGCCTGAGCCATAGTTAACTAAAGACCTTAAAATAAATTCAATTCAATACATCCGAAACTCAAGATATCAGTACAGTGAGAGCGCCAAGAGGCAAGCCAGTTAGGTAGAGTAAGAGTCTCCAACCTACTCTTTTTTGAGGATAGTAATTTTTGCTGGTCCCGAAACAAAACCAAAATTATTGTTACTATATTCGACATTGGATCTAAAAGAAAATAATTTAATTTGAAGAAGTAATTTAGTCTTTGAATTTGATGCAGACACATATACTCACCATTTTCTATTAAATTTATTATTACTAATACAACATGCAAAATAATTACTATATTAAATTTGCTATATTACTTTTGAGTTGATCCTTTATGAAGCGACCCTAGCCTTCTTCATGCTTACATGTTAGCCAATTTGGCACGCTAGCAAAAAAGGTTGGAGACCCCTAACGTAGAGTGTGACGAAGCTGTCCGTGAGTCATTTGTAGAAGGAACATGATGCAGTGCACCCAGAAACACGTCTGTATTGACGTTCTATTCATCCCTCTCCATAGAAGAACCAAAAATGAGCTAATATCCATATCCAGAATCTGAAAATAGATTTGACCCTCCTTCCACTCCTTACACCGTTTCCTTCTGTATAAGATTTTCCAGGCGAGTGGACGATACACCACTAGATTTACTGGTCACTCCAAATACAAATCAAGAATTGAACTAGGGATCTTGTGACCTGTGAACTAGAAATTACCTCCAAGGACCAGCAAATTACAAAGCTGGTATCACAGTAAAAAAAAAAAAAAAGTTTCTTAAAATTGAGAAAAAAGTTCTTATCTGTGCACCGAGAAACAATTTTCTTCGAAATGAGATATCTAAGAAATGCTGATATCTCATTTCTACGAAAACTGTTTCTCGATGCACAGATAAGAACTTTTTATCAATTTTAAGACAGTTTTTTTTACAGTGTAGTAATTCCAGGAATGAATAAAGTTCAATATTAAGAGAAGTGCTTTTGTTAAGAGGACATGAATATATACCATGTCGAATATCAAACCTTTTTTTGAAGGAAACATGTAGGCTATAGATACGCATGCGTATAAACATTTCTAAGATTAAAAATTACTTCTCGACCAAAATAGCTCTCTGAATGACAGTGAATTGTGTTTTGGTCCATTCTAGCATTTATCTATGGGGCTGACATGGTAAACCGGGGAAACCCCTTGCAATGCACTGACGATATAATAACGCTCTCTATCTGAATGGAATTTATTATTTATGGCCTTTAGGCATCTATAGCTCAAGACACTTTCTATTTGACTTTCCTATCCCACATAAATAGTGTTTATTTCTATTTGGCCGAGTGGTTAACACGTCCGTTTTTTGTGCATCTAGTTCCGGAATCATATCGGTGGATGTTCATTATATTGAGTCGTTCGGAACCTACTTTAACTAAAACCGTAGGTCCCGTCCTTAGAAGTGTATTAAATTCCTTTAGGACGTTAATACCAATTTATGAATACAATCAAAATGAAAATAGCATATCCATTTAATATTGAGAGGTTACTGCAGAATATGTTCTCTGCGAGTACATAGAAGAATGCTTGCTAGTTCACACAGCTTACAAAGTCCACTATCAGCATATAAATATATATTAAATGACTACTATATTATCAAAGTATAAACAAATATTTAACTTAGCAAAATCAACTTAGGACAACGAAACGACATCCACCCATTCGAATATTCAATGAATTTCACTTCCTCATCGACTTTTACAAAAATTTTGTGACAATTTAACGTTACCTTAATAGTCTACACAAAACGTTTGTGAAGTTACCAATAGCTTTCCTGCCAAAAAAAAAAAAAAAAAAGTTGTTCAAAACAGCATTTTGCATACACTGTAGTGTGTTTATTGGGTTCAAACAAAAACTTCACAATTAAATCAAAATATTTTATTACGCATCAGAAATTGCAAATCTGACCTGGGTAGCAGATATATAGATATAGCAACATTTAAATCAGAGGAGAAAAAAAATCTGAAATTCCTTTGTATACCAGCGGACTACCATGTTCCACGTGCAACACTTAAAGAAATTGGAAGTTAAGGAAGACGCAACGAAATAATGTTCCAGAGCAAAATGTAATATTCTTAATGTTCCCTGAAAACGAATGAAGACTCTTGAGGCGGGTCCATATTAAATTATTGAGCAGGCGTCAGACATTTCTGGCTGATGGATTAGTCCTCAACAAACGTAGCCTACTTCTATGAGGTATGCATCAACATGTAGCTAACTTTCTATTCATCTCATTTTGCCCTTTCTTTTATCTTCTACGTAAGCAGATAAAATTTAACCACGAAACTTCATAGGAATCAATGCAAATTCTTCTATGCCTTGCACATCTAAACAAGAACGTAAATTAAACTGGCTATGTTAGCCAACGAGAAATAAGGAATGTATCTATGCAAAGCAGACTGGAAGGAAATGGAGCACTTACTCGATATAATGTGGTTCATTTCCTCTGAACGTAAACATATAAGGAAGTTTAACGTATCAAGTGTACTTTAAAAAATATATAAATGATGACGATGATGACTGTAAAATAAATGATATTAGTGGATGATGATTGAAGTCTTGAATTCGAATGCTTTTGTTTTGTCTTCAAGAGACATTTTGCATTTCTGCGAAACATTCCGTTTTTCTCCAGTATCAAAATAATCTGAATAATACGATTACCTTGACTGAATATGTCCATTTATAAATATAGATATACAATACACGAAAGAATTTCCAAACAAACCAAGAAAACAGTGAATAATTGCTGAAGTCATGAACAGACAGCAGGGTTTTACACTGCCCTATTTTTAGCAGTTCCTAAACATTTTTTACTGCATACCCAATGACAGTCCATTTCTATAAATTGTGCGTCTTCATATCTCTACCTGAAAGATAGAATCTCGCAAGCCCAACTTTGGCCAAAACGTGATTACAGCAGTTTTGTACAGCATTCCGAAGCCCTCACGTACTGGTTGCTCGATACTTGTTAGAAAAGATGTTAATAATGTAAATAAGAAAGTCTATTACGCAGTTTGTCCATTTAGTTTCTATATGAAAGAAAATTGACTTTCTCTTTCTTTTTTTTTTTTTCGAAAACAAGGATTTGTGACTTACGCGCTTCTAGCTCTCAGGTACGGATATTAACATAAAGTTTGTAATTAATATAATTATTCTCACTTGAAATTTATGTGTTGTTACTTAAATAAATAGGCTAATAATGGAATTAAAAAAAACATTTGAATAAAATGGTGAACATATAGGACATATTTATTGAGATTCAAAACTCAAAAATACGATGAATTGAGGTAAATACAGCACATATTACAAAAAGCACTATACTTCGTTAATTGATTATTAAATTTGATACTTTATTAATAATGGCGGTAGCGCGTCTGACTACAAATCGGGCGGCTCGGGTTCAAATCCCGGTCAGAACGCTGGAGCATGTTCTCGCATTGTTCCCATGCCTGGCGTTCTGAGGTGCACTCAGCCTCCTATTAAATTGAGTACCAGAGTGTCCATGGTACTCCTGGGCACCCTGGGAAGGTAAAGGCGGTTGAGCGTGGGAATGACCACCTCACCTCACTTCGTATCGTAGGTCGAGAATATGTGGAGCGCTACCTCCTTATCTCCCATGCGTCGTTCACGGCGCGTGCGTATCGCACAGGGGATAGATAGCTTTACCTTTTTTAATAGCTGAAAAACTCTAATTTGCTCCACTACACGTCATAGCGTTCAACTTATTTCGTAACGCTTCCCTTAGTCACACCAGGTAAATGTGATGATGTTTTTTTTACCAACTTCCAACATCCTAAGCCCTGGCCGACGATCTTCCAACATCCTTTCCCCCACCCTATCCTAGCCTGATCCTGAGATGCCTAAAGGCCATAAGTAAATATATTCAATGGATCTTGTCCGACACTGCTGACGTAGTATCCTTTCTCTCGCTCTTCAATTATTTTCGCGCACCCCTAAATGTGCTGGTCCGTACCCCAGGTTTGGAATCACTGCCCTATTATACAATCTATTATAGCTTCGACCAGTTCTTTCATATTACTTTATAAGATGATATTGAACGACATACGGTGACTAAAGTACACATTCACATAACACAACGATTTCCATGTTTTAAGGCTTAATTCTAACTTGTTAAATTCCATTGTAATTTAAAACTACGAGCATTGTTAACCACAGACGATTGTGTATAAATTTTAATTGAGAGAAATGTTGTTACAATATTGTTCTTGACTACGATTTAGTATTTAAACTCATTTGAATGTAATTTTAATGAAACTACAATATAAAGTTACGTTTAAATCAAGTGAGAGAGAGAAAAAAGCAGCAATATGAATATGGAATGAATTTGTCCAGCTCGGGAGTTGGATTCCGTCTCTTGAAAAGCAGAAATAAGGTAATGCTTCTCGTCTATAGGAAATGAAAGAAAAACTGTGGCTTTGTCTCTGGAAATGTAGCAGCAGGATTTTAAACGGAATCATCTAGCAATCACAAAATAAGCGCAGACGAAATCGTTACAAACACAAAGGAGTTGAAATTATATGAAACTAAGTTTAATAGCTTTCCTACTACATACTACGAACAATTTGGTTTTTTCTTCTTCTGCGGGACGTTTTCTAATGGCCAAAAAAGCACAAATACACACACATACAGGAGAACAGGGAGAAGAAAATGGTATGCTCCAAATTGCCAAGAAACAAGGTTTTAATTCTGGCACGCGACATTATTTGGTGGCAGCAAGATGGAAAAAGAAATGGGAAAGAGGAAACAGTTTTCTAGGGGAAGAGTATGTTTAGAAAAGGCACGCAAACTTCGCGTTCATTTCAGCTTAACATTAACGAGAAAGGGTGGACAGTGGTCTTTTAATAGCAGGCAAGGCACTAGATGGGACATGACCTTATACGACTCAACTGAACCCCATCCCTCGTTTCTCGCTACCGCCTTATTGCACAGGACTTAATGAAGGTGTATAAATCACTAGGAAAATTATCTTAGTTACATCGTGAAAACAGGGAGAGGAAGACACCCTCCCACACACACACACACATTCCCGCACAGAAACTGAGAACAAGTTGAGTTCTTCTTCATCCAAGCCATACCGGAGGAGGTTAATCGAGGACATACTCGTCTATCAAAACGAAACCTCAACCCAACAATGCGCGAACGACACAATAGTGACAGTCAATCCATCTAGGCAGAGACGCAAACAACAAAATGGCAGTAAAGATGCGGCAGGGGAAATCAAAGCCCTTTGTTGGGTGTCACCAAAACAAGACCAGGAACCTGTGTGAACAAATACATATAAGACAGATTTCATCCGTGCCACACAGAGGCGCAAACGAGAATGAAGAGGCAAAAGAAAACAATAGCGAGGTGGAGCTCGCTTGGTAACATGTTATGATACAAATTACGGTCATTTATTATATTGGCCACATGCGTCTCATCTGCCTGTAACACCAGGGTCGAATCATAAAACCCCCGGAGCTTACGTTGCCTGTTCCGGCAAATGTGGAGAATAACAAACACATTATAAAACGAAAAAAGATGAAGCTTCATGCCGGAAGGACAATGTTGGATATACATAATTTAAGTCCTTTTAATCACAAAAGGAGAATGAAATATCTGACGTTGACAGTTTGACTCTGTAGTGTGTGTGTCCATAACTTCATCTAAAAGATCACAGCATGCACGATATACGACGTCAATTGTCTCCAACATAACAAACACAGGGTAGAATATTTTGTGGGTAAATTTACAAAATTAGTTCACAATCTGTTTGCCAAGCCACAGTACGGTTTTTCTTTCACGCATATGTTTCCTAAAATTACCCTGCAAAATTGCAAATTGGAATATTCCATCATAATAAGATGGACACACAGGGTCGTACTTATTCACACGCGCAAGACGCGCTAGCTTGGGTCCCATAAAATTAGCCGTATCCAAACAATGACGTTCAAAAATTTTAGAAATAGAACTATAATAGGATACGTATTGACAATGTACTCTATTTTAGAATTTTGTTGTGCAATCTTACAAAACACATACGTACGTCAATTCAAATACACTGCGGCTTGGAAAATTGATTGTCAACTCTTTTCGTAAACTTCTCAACTATGATTATTTTTTGTGTAGAGTGCATGTTGAAAATATTGAAAATTACGCGTACTAAACGGGATTTGATTCATTTTATTTAATGAAAAGAAAGAATTTGATGACTTCCCTACGTTCTCGCGACAAGATCAACAACTTGATTAATCCCTCACGTTTTCGCGTCAAGATCAACATGCACTTGATGAATCCCTCACGTTCCCACGTCAAGATACACTGTAAAAAATTGTGCAATTCTTGTACACTTTTAATAAGTCAACTTATGATCACTTACGTATACTTATACGTTTTGTGCACAATGTGTCCTGACAAACCAGAATTAGAAAAATAAAAGTCGGCACGAAGAGTTTGTTACACGTCTAATGAAAACTTAAGAGACACACTGAGTACATAACGAAAAATGTCTGAGCCATAAATGCCTAAAGGACATAAACAAATTCAAATTTAAGGTAACGAAAAAGTGAGTAGTATTAAGTGACAATATATGTAATTGTCAGTATATCGACAATAGATCTTAGCACCGTTTGATTACGGAAAATTCATCTGACTCAAAATGGTACTTGCTCCTTCTTATGACAGCGTTCAGTTATATCAATTGAAGAATTTGTTGTATTCCTTTCCATGTGGTTCCACTAAACATAGTCATCATAAACATTTTAGAAATGTTATAGTCACTTACCACACATGTATTGCAACTACAGAGCTACAAATGCATTTTTCACCATTTCTCTCGTTGTAGTTTAGTATTCTTACCTAAAAAATAAAGGAAAACAACTTGTATTAACATCCTCATTACACAATCACGAAAGTATAACTCAGAATTTGAATAAGGTGCTAAAGTAATTATAGTAATTATTTAGGACATTCACTTACATGGAGTGTACAGTGATCTCTACCCAGGATGTTCTAATAGAGGATTTGCGATTTTGTCAAGAACATGAAGCTAAACGTCACAGAAAGTCCCTCCTACTTAGCCCCCTTACTCCAGTCAAAGACATTGTTTTCGGCTAACAAAGATGACTGTAAGCTCTGAAGTTGCCTGCTAACCAATCAGGTGCGTCGCCTTGGTCGAAGCTCAATTCTTTTTGGCTTCACACTCTCGCTGGGCATGAGATAACTATAAGTCACCCCTCTATTAGAACATCCTTGCCTCTACTAGAAGCGTTAATATGTATTAAGGATACCTAGCGGGCTTAGCTCAATTGGTAGAGCGTTAGCTTAGCAATCGGAACATCATGGGAATGATACCAGCAGCTGCTTATCCTGACTAAGTGTTTTCCAGTATTTTTCCACAGTCACACCAAACGAATGCCGGGAGGCCCTGGGCGACTTCCTTCCGATATCCTATTCCCTACCCTATCCCGGCCTGAACCAAAGTTGCTTAAAGGCCATAAATAAATTCAAATTCAAAATTTACTGCATTAAGCTTTAACATTCATTTGCATCACCTTTTCCATATCCTGGATTGATATACGTATAAACATTCGAAAATACTGGCTAAAGCATACATAATTTTCCCACTTTGTGAAACATAGGACATGTTTATTGCTTTAAACACACAAAAATGTACTTCTTTATAACAATTCGACAGCTATTTGCGTTTAGTAGGAATACTCCTTGTTCTGAAAAAGCCAATTTCATTTCATTTATTATTCTCTTAAATTGCAGCATAACCTTTTTTCCCACTTAGACATCTAAATATTCTGCATTAAATTTACATAATATAAATAACTGAACACCAATAAACCATAAATTATCAATTTTGGTTGCCAATCAATTATCAATTTCGGCCAATCAAGGGAGAAACATAAATCGACACGCTACATCTAGATAGAAGTTGATATAATTAGAATATTTACTACCTATAAAACATATGATAGAACAATAGTCAATAACGAATGCTGTTAAACACTTGTAAACTGTTCTAGTCACTCAAATTGGTGAACCTTTCTTAACGATTTAATTCCAACAAGCCATGAAATGTTATCTAGAAAAGAGAATTCTGGAGTTTTGTTGATGGCCATCCAACCTTTTCCTCATTCACACCAGGTAAATGACGGGGTGAGACACAGACCACACTCTCCTCCTTTTCCTCGGAAGTGTTCACAGAAGAACATCAACCATCAAACCAGTGACGCGCATAGGTCATAGTTGCATTTTCAGTCCATTTATGAACGTTTAGAAAAGACACCTCTGCATACATTTTTTTATAGAACACGAACAAGTGTATTTCGGAGATACAAGAAGAATCAGATAGAACGCTACGCATCATTCGAACCCAGGAAACTTGTTCTTTCTTATTGGATGCCTAGCGCAATCTGAAATAAAGTTTGATTTGTTATGCACAATTATGCGCAATTTGAGTGAAAATAATAACAATTCACCGCACATTATTGTGCGTAACAATGCACAGTGCTCCAGAACCACTCAAAAACTGGCCAAAACCCCAAAAACCAAAGTCTAGTATCAAACAGAAACATCTTATCTATTGAGAAATATATGAATCAGGTCCTTTAGTCCGTGACCCACCACGCAAATTTACATTGCAGTGAAGTTGCTAAAATTCCATTTTGTGAAGGGATTGCCTGTCGCCTGCAGGTGCAGAGTACAGAAAATTCATGCATTAATAATAATACTCGCAAATTTACATTCAAATTACCTAACATACAGTAACGAACTTTTTCATTTAAATAAAGAATAGCAACAATTAGCAAAATTTGCTACTGGTTTCTACTAAAGGAAGTGTTCATCTATGTTCTGAAAACAAAACCTTAGTTTCATAGCGTTTCAGGCTACTTATAACTTTACGAGAAAGTTAAACACACATAGAATAAACTTTTCGTTTATCACCTACTGGTATTACATCCTATTGCACACGCAGCTAACTTCACAGACCATTTTTAATTAATTATGTGAATACTATAAGCCACCAGAAAGCTTTCAAGACATTGCTTTCTTACAGTATGATATTGCACTTCTTTCTACTACAATGGTCAACTTTCGACAGGAAAATGCCTTCACAAAATGGAATTTTAGCAACTTCACTGCAATACAAATTTGCGTTGGGGGTTACGGACTAAAGGGTCTGATTTTTTCACCGTTCCATATCTTTCTCAATAAATAAGACCTTTCTGTTTGATACTAGACTTGTCTCGGTTCTTTCTGCTAACTTCGGTTTTTGGGGTTTTGGCCAGGTTTTGAGTGGTTCTGGACCACTGTTCAATGGTGTGAACTTGTGCTCAATTAGAATGGACTGGACTTAAGCGTGTTCGTTGTTCTGTAACACCGTTAATTTCAGTCTCTTCAATAGCTGCAATATACATGTAGACCATTCATAGGAAGATTATTTTTTTGTTCTGATATAATGTGTATACAGTATTTAAGGTGCCGAAGCACTGTAAATGTATAATATTAGTAAAACTTTCTCCTACGTGTAAGACAGAACGTATGTATACTACTAGTGTACGGGCTGCAATTTGGCGCTTCTCTTAATCACGCCTGCTGGTGAAACAGTGGAATTCGCGAAATCGCATAATGGGGCAATTTGAATCACAAATTGGCGCTATTTGGATCGAAGTATTATTTTCCAATTTGGAAAGTGCAAATTTATATTTAGGTTTTTATTGTAAAAATAATTCTGATTAATTCATTTATCTCAACTTCACCTAAAATCATTTGAAGTAGTCTTATTTTTATTATGTGAATTCTTTTTATCATAAAAATGTGTTACAAGAGAATCTCTTTTGCCTTCCATAATGTTTTCTGAACTCTTGTTTTCAGAAATATTTATATTAAAGAGGGCACCATGTTAAAATAGTGCATATACTCGTAATAATGTAAAACCGATGTATAACGCAAGCTCATTTTGAAACCTTAATCCAAAATATTTTGTGTAACTTAATTTTTAATTTGTAAGTAGTGTGACGGTTAGAAAATTAATAGAAAATGGTAAAATTTAAGAAAAAAGAAAAGTACAGAAGTGGCTGGAATAGCTCCTTCAGCCACGAATAGTCACGCGTTTCTCTTTTCTGCTCTAAAGCAACGATCTCCAACAAAAGATGGCAGCACTACCTCCGTATATGTCTAATGTATATTTACTGTTACACGAAATTTCACTGCTGCTCCTACAAATTCAAGCCTAGACAGTTCAAACTTTCAGGGAAGAAAGTTCATAAACAATTCAAGAGCATGATCAATGCCGATTTTTAATTTCCTTTTTTGTTAATTGTTGAAAGAGCTTCATTGTTATAGGTTATGATAATCACAACAACAATGAAGCGATTTCAACAATGAAAGAAAACGAAAATAAAATATCAGCATCAATAATGCTCTTGAATTGATTATGAACTTTCTTCCCTGAAAGTTTGAACTTTCTAGGCTAGAATTTATAGCAGCAGCAAGCAAGGACATTTCTTGCAACGATAAGAATACATTAGACATATACGGAGATAGTGCTGCCATCTTTTGTTGGAGATCGTTGCTTTAGAATATTCTTA